>OU015493.1:6231579-6259079 GCA_907164885.2 Dolomedes plantarius
TAAATTGTTTAAAACATTAAATGGATTTTTCCTCCCATTTCCCCCCCACCTCCCCTTTAAAATTAAGCTGTTAATATGATAAAACATAATTTACCAATTACAAAATGAAAAGTTTTATGTGTGTTATTTTCACTATATTGTTTGAACGTTACTGTTGCTTTCAAAATGCAACTAGATGCCAAATATGTGCAAATTCTGTAAAAATATTAACCATAATAATAGGTTATATTTATAGATATAGGTTATATTTTATAGATTATAAACCATAATAATAGGTTTATAATCTATAAAATGTACATTTTACTTTTATCTCTTCTAACCTCTTTGTTGTATGCCTTAAAATTATCTTGATTTTAGTTTTTAAAATATAGTATTTCTCTTTCCCCAAAACACATTTGAGTTCTCAATATTTTATATACTTATCATGAAACCACCTTAAATTATGTACCTCTCTCATTTAATTCCATGTTTGTTATAGCTGATTATAACTAAAATATTCATGGACGTTTTTTGGTTTCCTGTACCTGAATAATTAGTCTCTTGAAAATTTCATTACATACCTTTGTTAATCATCTTTTGAACAATAAAGAATAGAAATATTAAGAATCCTTTTCAAAGTGGGTAGAACATCTTTTTAAATACCAATTAAGAAGATCATAGTTCATGTCCTATGTCATTTCTCACCTAGCAAATAATCATGTAGACAGGAAAATATGACGCCGTATGTGATATGAAGTGTGATGGGATAACCTCTATGTGCCATTTCGAGCCCCACACCAAATGGACGCAGTTAAGCATTAGTATGGGGTTATAGCAATTCTCATACTCGTATCAATCTTTTTGATATAAGGCATTTCTAGATTTAACAGATTATGATATGAGGATTCATCCATCCTTAAGTAATTCCTTCAACCACTGTGTTCTGACTGTTCTTTTTTTAACAATATCGTGAGAATATTTGTTTCTTTGCTGCAACCAAAATTTGCCCCATTTAGATTTCACTTCACTTCTTTTTTAATCTACAGTAATGGCTAGTGCCAGAAATTAACTCCAATTCTTTTAAACTATTCATATCTGTTGTGTGGCTGAACTGATATGAAGCTGAATATGAGCTTCAAATAGTGGGCTAAATCAGTATTGACCACTATCTTTAAATTTTAAAAAATCTCGACACCCCCAATGAGAATTTTTTGGTAGAAACACATTTTTAAAGAAACTTATGTAAATGTTTTTAAAAAAATTAGAAAAAAGGAAGCCATACATTTTGTGTATATATTTATTTTATATAACAAAAAATGTCTTGCTTATCATCTGCACTTATTTTTGATAATACTGTTAGACACTTTATTTAACAATTTCATATCATTATTTTTCAATGTATAAAAAATCTAAACAAAAATGTCAAAAATATGTAATTTTAGAAAATTTAAAGCATTTATTTAAAATGATTCAATATGACATTTACTTCAAACTATCTGCAACCCCTCCAATTTTTTTCGTGACCCACAATTTGCACACCACTGGGCTAAATGGTCATTCATATTTGTTGTAGTCGGAAGTGAAATATGGAATGATGCATAATAGGATGTGAAATATGATCATCTAAATCAGGGGTAGCCAACCTTTTTGGGAAGAGTGCCACTATCTGAAAAAATAATATTATGCATGCCACTTCCAACTTTTCCAGCATACAAAAAATATAAGAAGGTGCGCTGTTATAGGCTAAAAGGTGCATATATTCCTGCGCTGTTATTTTCAGTAGCATATGAGTAGGGTTTTTACAGATTTTGACAAATTATTTTTCAAATTTCTTAATTTTTCAATAAGTCTCTGCGTGCCACTGTAAAAACGCCGCGGGTTGGCCACCCCTGATCTAAATCAACCCTAATGAATATTTTCAAAGTTATTGTTGATTTTATATGTAAAAAGAAAAATTTTATTAGGTGAAAGTATTAAAATGAAGTTAATTTGTTTGTCATCATTTTGTTCTTTGATATTAGTGAAGGTTTTAATATTTTATAAAATTTCTTGTTGGGAAATTATTGCTTTATCACTGAATTGTGAATTGTAGCATCTTAATATAATAAATCTTTAAAAATTATTCTTTGTCTCCGAAATGTGTTTGAACTCCAATTGTATTGGAGGCTATCCTGTTAAAATTTAAATTGTGGTACGGTAGACATATGTGCCTCTCCTTTCCCAAATTGATTCAGTCCATAAAACAGAAAGTGATAAAATAATAGACATTGTTTTTCAAAATTCATCTGAAAATATAAAATCAACTAAACATTGTAGAATGTATTAATGCAGAGAGAGCTTTTATCGGAAGGCATATAAGATAGAATATCCTTGGCATGATCGTATTTTTATTCCATTTTTTGCATGGCTAAGGGGCTTTACCAATTTGGCAAGTGATAAAAAGTAATAATTCAGCAAGCACCAATTTGGCAAGTGATAAAAAGTAATAATTCAGTCTTCAAATTATTTTTTGACTAGAGAAAAAAAATTGAAATAATTATTTAATAACTCACAAGTACTAACTTCTGCAGCAGTGAGACTACCACTGACTCATTTATTTTACTTTTTTTGTGATGAAACAACACTAAATGATTGATCGTTATCAAGTACTTGCTTCTGTGTTTGGATTGCAATGATTTAAATTAGAGTATGGATTTAAATGGATTGGCTTCTGAAAAAAGTGACTTATTATTCAATGGCCCCAAAAAATGTTGTCATTGAGTGGTGTTAATCCTTATTATTCTGGAAATTTATTATGAATGCAAAAGATTGGGAGTCCATCAAGTGCTTTGATACTAAAATTTCAAACAGTGAACTTAACCGATTTGGTTTGTGAATGGCTCATATATTTCTTACTTTTGGCTGCAGAATAGCATTTAAATATAGAGATTTATTCATGTCCAATATGATTATTTTATACTGCAGATGTTGATTTTGGAATAAAAATTTTTTTCATTATTGAAATGAAAATTAATTTATGTTAATTTAATTTGCATTTGATTATTTTATTTCAGAAGCATGGGCCAGAACTACCCACCGGAGCATCTTCAAACATCACAGCTAGTGCGCTGCCCCATCCAAATGGAATGTCAAAGCCCATTTAAATACCTGTAATATATTTTCCAAGAGAGCATTTTTATATATTGTTTGTGTTTTTCAGTACTTGTATTTTATATGTGTTTGAGCCATATAAAACATTGAAAATTGTTTGGATTATTTCCTTTGAGATGAGGTGATGTGTTTCAAACAAATTAATGAATGGGTTTAATAGAAATAACACTTCTTTTCTACCTATTAGTTTGAGTTTTAAAATGCTTTAAGATACAGCAGTTAATTTAAACCAGAGTTTCCCAAACTATGGTCCACGGAACACCAGTGTTCCAAAGAAAGTTAATGGGTGTTCCACAAAAACTTGGAATTGTTTTATATCCTGCACCGGCTACAAGAAATTCAAGCATGTTTGATGGAGTAATGCTTTAAAAGTAAAAAAAATTAAGTATTCGTGCTTATAGTTATTTTAATTAGTTATGGTCATGTTTGGCAGAGTTATGATTTGCCTGATATCAAGAAGATTTGCAATTCAAAGACCTAACATCTTTGAAGTCATTAAGAACTTATTCTATTTTATGTTATGTTTTAAAATTCAAATAATTACTAAATAAATAATATTTTTTCTCATTTAAAAAAAAATTATGTGTTATTACATACCTGACAAAATAAACAAGGTGTTCCTTTAAATTTTCTGGATTTATAAAGTGTTTCATCACAGGAAAAGTTCGGGAAACCCTGGTTTTAGGTATGAAATAGTTTCAAGTGAATGGGAGAAGCCTATAGGAACTGATATTTTGATGCAAACAATGGGACCCTTTTTATTTTAGGGCCAAGATTTTTTCATCTAAGACAAGGTTTCCCAAACCTATTTGGCTTACCGACCTCTTTTCAGAGAAAAAAAAATTGCTCAGTATCCCCCTGGAAATTTTCCTTCTTAAGCGATGCAGTGATACATTTGCACCCTTTTATGTATCCATATTTCTACCTATGACCTTCAACACACAGTAAAGAAAGGTGTTGTAAATAAGAGAGCTCAAAATTATTTATTAAAACCAACCATAGTAACATCCACATGGCACAGAGAAAATGAAGACAATAAAGGATATTATTTAAAGCAAAAATTAGGAATAACATGAAAATTAGTCCTAATGAGTAGGGATGAACTTGGTTTTTTGCTAATGGCTTACTAATGTTTGGCTCTATTTCTGCCTGCAACATTTTTAAACCAATCCGATTAGCTATTTGTAGTCGTTTTCTGTTTTTAGTAAGCAAATTTGTGACTACTCTGAACCCAGGTTCCACACAATAGGATGAAGGAAATTCAATTAAAAACTTTTGTATTATAGCCTATAATCCAGGATAAAATATCTGTCTGTTTTTGCAGCTACAACTGTTGGTAGCAGAATATGAATTTAAATTGACCATCCACTTGGATCGTTTCAGTGCCCCCCTCCCCATTACATTATTTATACAACTTTTGTTAATATTATCTATATACAGTACGGCCCCGATTATCCGCGGAATTGGGTGGCAAGGGCACCGCGGATAACCCGACAATGTCTAAAAATGAGGTGCAAACACAAAAAGTATTTCAACATAAAAACTATGTTTTATTGTACAAAAAACATAAAACTTTTAAAATACATACTATGTACAGTACAGCAGAAACATTTGTTCTATGTCTAAATCACTAAAATAAAGAACGGTGAACAAAAAACAATACATACATACTGTATGTACAAAAAGTGCTCAGTTAAACTTTTTAAAAAAAATCAATCGCTCGTTTTTGCTTCTTGCTTTGAAAACACCTTTTCTTTATTCTAAATTGTACGTTCCTTAACATGATTTTTTCTGCCAGATGTGCATCGTCGTCTTTTTCCTCTAAATATTGAAGGAATCCGTCTACGTGCTTGCAAAGCAGTTTCGTGTGTCATCCGCGTAGGCGCCTCGTCTTCACTTTCATTTTGTTCTTCGTTCTCGTTCCCTCCCATTGCTTTGTCTGCTGGTTCATCCAACCTTTTTTTTTTGGTTGAAATAATCAACTGCTAAATTTTCTACTTTTGGCCCCTTAAAAGACCTCTGTTTCTTTAATTTACCGATTACAAGAAGCCTAAGTTTGTGACTACCCGCAGCGTTGCTGCATGGCAAGATTGTACTTCTTTCCTTGTTACTTTTGTGACCTGCCGCTTCGTGTTCACTTTCAAATGCTAAAGTAAGAGTGGGAAGGCACTTCCAAAAAAGTCCTGATTCATCAGCGTTAAATTTGTTTATATGACAGATCCTTAGACAACACAAAATCACGTTGAAATTCCAGCTGCTTGTTGATCACCACTCAGCCTCTCTCCCATTTGTCTATGTACGCCCTCTAGCGGCAAGAATGCATCAGAACGAACTTTGTATAGGTCTAGCACGGAGCTCCTGCAACAAGCGGAGTTTACTGTGGCAAACAATGCCTCGCTATATTATTTACAGTCCACTCTGCTTATTTTCTTAAACATTGTACACCTCCGTACAGGGTCTATTGTATTTCCCTTGTAAGTTGGCTTGGATTAAAAATTAATTTTTTTTTTTTTTTTGAGGTTCGTAATTAAAAATTTTTTTCGCGGCACTCGCACTCGCGGATAATCGGGGCTCTACTGTCCTCGTATATAAAACAGTTCCGTAACTGATCGACATATAACTCACAGACCAAACTGCTGGACATAAAGGGCTGAAATTTTGCATGGCAATTCTTACAGTGTAGGGGTGCACTAAGAGAGATTTAAAAAAAATTCTTAGATTTTTTTAAAATTAAATTTTTAAGCTGTTTGTAACATTCTTTAATGTTTGAATGTTTGTAACATTCTTTAAAGTCTGCATTTAAAATAATAACCCGAGGGTTATAAAATTTATATTACAAGAAACAGGGCCGGCTCGAGGTTGGTTGGCGCCCTTAGCAAAATTTCTTAAGAGCGCCCTTTGAAATGAAATATTTTTTTAATAAAAGGGAAAAAAAATTGCAACAAAACTATGATTTATTAAAATATAAAATACAACTAAATATGAGCTTTTCGTGCTTTTACAATAGCAAATTTATCAATTACATCACTTAAATCAATTTCATTTAAAAGTTTGCGCTCAATTGACATCGTTGATAATCCATCCAATCTTTGTTGTGCCATCGATGTTCTTAAATAAGTTTTTATTAGCTTTAACTTTGAAAAACTTCGTTCAGCACTAGCTACTGAAACCGGTAATGTTAATAAAATACGTAATGCAATAAACAAATTAGGAAGTGAGGAAGTTAATTTATTTTTCATATAAATTCCAAAATTTTTTCTGGCAATTCTTCGCATTGATACAAATTTTGTATATATCTTATTTCTTGAAATAAATCTATTCCACTTATGTCTTTCTCTTCATTATCGGTTAACAGAATTTCCAAATCCATACAATTTTTCATAAGAACTGTGTCATCCCATTCTTTAGATTTTTTAATCATATACAAAATATTAAAATTGTCAGCATGTTTGGAAGATAATTCAAATCGATCTTTTAACGCATTTATAGCAGTGTCTAGAATATTTATAAAAAAATGAATCCTAAAATTGTCTTTTTCAATAGATCCTATTTTGTCATTGCCTTCATATTCAAAAAGGTTTCTTTTTTTGCGAATTCGATTTTTTTCAAAATTTGGGTCGATATCTAAATTAGTTGCAATTTGTTTTGCTTCCAACAAAATAGTTTCAAATTTCTCCTCACTTCTATATTTTTCAAGAAAACAAATTGAACTGTTTATATGGAAATTTGCATTTACTAAATCTAAATTTATGTTCTGAAGAGTTTTACTTGTAATATTTATGTTGTTTAAAATATCATACCGTATTATTAATGAACATATAAATAAGGCGCTGTACATTATCAAAAAAGGACACAGCTTCAGAACAACAATTTGCTGTATCATTTACTACAAGATTTAGAGAGTGAGCTGAGGATGGTACAAAAAATGCTCTCGGATATGTGGTCAGTATACGGCTTTGAACTCCATTGTGCTTTCCACGCATATTTGCGCCGTTGTCGTATCCTTGTCTTCTTAAATCATTTAAAGATATCTCATTTTTATTCAAAATTTCATATATTTTCTCCGTCATTCCTTTGCCAGTACTGTTGTTAATCTCAATAAATCCTAAAAAATGTTCTGAGATTTCCAAAAAATCTCCATTTTCATTTGCGGAGGGAAGTATTTTAACAAAGCGGACAATTAAAGACATTTGTTCAATGTGTGAAAGATCTGGTGTACAATCAACAATTATAGAATAATACTTGGCTTCTTTTAATTTCTTGACTATACTTTCCTTAATCATATTGTTGAAAAGAAATATAATTTCATTTTGGATATTCTTCCCCAAATAATGGTAATTAACATCTTTATTTAAAAATTTTCTTAAATGCTCTTTCATAAGAGGATCGAATTCCGCGAAAACTTCTATAATTTTCAAAAAAATTCCATTATTATCTGTGTACAACTTATCAGATGTACCACGTAAAGGTAAATTTTCTGTTCCATGCAATTTAATAATTGAAAAAATTCTCTTTAAAATACTTTTCCAGTATTTCGTATTTTCATTAATTTGTTTCTGCTGCATTTTCTCGATTGTTGAGGTATAATTAATTCTGTTTACGAAATCCTTCCAGATATTATAGGAATTTAAATGTTCTTTACTTGTTTCGTGTATCTTTAATCTATTGATAATATTTTTCCAATCTTTTAAACCCTCCTGGTTTATTGCTACTTGGACCTTGGAAAATAATTTGCAGCAAAAACAATGTACCACATCGAGAGATTTAGAGTATACTAACCAGTCTCGAAGATATTTTTCACCGTTAGGAAATATTCGAAAATAATTCGTTGACAAAAATTTTCTATTGGTGTTTACGTCCTTCGGAAATTTGTGATTTATTAATTGCACAGGTCCAATTCTTACCAATATGTCTATTATGGACTTTCTATTTTCTGGCTGTGGGCATTTTCCAACATCTTCATAATCTTTCAATAATTGTACCGAAATTTCTTTCTGTGCTTCTTCAATTTTTCCTTCATTTTTCAGATTTTTTTTCATTTTGAGAACTTTTTGAAATAACCTCAGTTTCACAAACTTCCCTTTCAATATTTTCGATCATATCGTCGTTTTGATCAAGGGCGAATGTTGAGTTAGTTGAGGAACTTTTTGATGTTGATGGTTCGCATTCGATATCGTTTGATTTAGTTAAAAACTTCTGTAAAGCGTTCTTATGTTTTTCTGCAACTGCATCTTTTTTGGCTTTATTTTTTCTATTATCTGAACCACTTAGTTTTTTTCTTTTAAACATGTTGAAATTAGTCAAATTGTCAAATAAGAATCCAAATGAAAATAATTCTAAAACGCAAAACAATAAGTACTTTAGTAAATGTAAACAAAAAAATGCATAGCTTAATCTATAACTATAAAATAAGTTACAACTTACCTTCTATATTTTTACAATAAAAGTCGGAGTGTATTTCACTCGGCCACCGAACTTTCAGCCGAAAAAAAATGCGTAGTGCTCGCAAGGTTAAGGTTTTGTAGGGCCGTAGTCCGTAGTACAATGCATCGAGATACGGTATGCAGTTCCTATTTTCTGTAATATGTTACGAATTCGAGTCGAGTATGTACTCAATATTAATTTCCTTCGTGCGTAGACAAAATTGACTGCGAATAACATCTAGTCTACCGCCGCCGCGATGCATTGTATAAAAAAATAAGGCCTCATGCGCAAAAAAAACACTATTCGTCGGCGAAATACCGACAGGCGAATTTTAATTTTGTACGATTTTTTTTTTTTATCATGGGATGGCGCCCTTCGAGTTGTGGCGCCCTTAGCCGGAGCCTACTTTGCCTAAGCATAAAGTCGGCCCTGACAAGAAAGATCCTAAAAGTTCCTTTAAAATGAAATCTTTTTTGAATCTTTACCTCCATTTCTGATTTTTGGTGAATTTTTAAAGATTAATTTTTAGAATTTAATTTATTAAATGCTGATCACGTAGTTTTTCTTTCTCTTTTTTTTTTTTATTTTTTTGATACTTTAAACTAATTTTTCGTCACGTGCATAACAACGAAATAGACAAAAAAAAATTCTTGCTAATGCGGCAGACGATTGGATATTATAAAAAAAAAAATATTAAAATACAGTAAAAGAAATATTCCTCAAAATGTACAATATTCTGTAGTATGTTCTATTAGATTTAATTTGAATATTTTCTTCTACATTATTTTGTCTATAAAAAATATCCGTCACGATTTTTTTATAAATATATTTTTTCGTTTTTTTTTTACATCAATTGCATACGTTGATCATTGTATTTATTTTATATATATATATAGTCGAACCTCCATATATCGAACTTGCACATATCGAAATTTTCTATATATCGAACTCTTAGCAAATCTCCATGTTCATTACATAGAAAAATTGTTTCTCTATATCGAAAAAATCTCTATATATCGAAAATTTTTTCAAGACAAATTGGGAGATTTTATTCCACTTTAGAATAAAATTTCCCAATTTTTGGCATTTGAAACAATATGTCGTGAACTTCAATTCACCGAAAATATCCCTGATTAAGTTTTTAGTGGACTGAATAAATACGAACATTTCAGCAAGATATTCGTAGTTTTTTTTTTTAAAGAATGTAACTGTGGTCATTGTAACCACTGTCTGGATTGTTTTTTTAAGTATGCAGTACTCAATAAATCTTTCATATTAATTCATTTTTTAGTTATTGACTTTCATTTAATGGGATTCGCATATAAATTAGAAGTGGAGTTTCGTATGCGAAAATTAGCTTTAATTTTTTTTTAGGAGAATTATGATAAAACTAAGCTCAATTCTATTTATCGAATTTTTTTCCGGAAATTTGCTACTTCGATATATGGAGGTTCGACTGTATATATACCGGGTGCGTCATAAATTCGTGCAAAGTTTAAAAATTCGTAATAAACGAAATAATGCTCTGAAAAATTTTCTGTTTGCGCGAATAGGATCAGAGGGTCATTGGATTTTTTTTCCCATGTAAAAAAAAAAAAAAAATGTTTCCGAAAGTAACCGAAAAAGGGCGCTTTTGCGTGGCCACGTTAAGTCTGCATTGCAGGAAAGACATGCGTTACCTGTTGTCACCCTCATGCAGGATGGTGCCCCGCCCCACATTTCACGTGATATCAAGACGTTCCTGTTGGAATCTTTCACTTAAGACCGAGTTATATAAGTCGCTGTTGTAAGGTTCAGTGGTCCTCACGGTCACCACACTTGATCCCGGCAAATTTATAATTGGGGGATACTTAAAGTCTCATGTGTTCCGGGGCTCCCTAACCACTTTCGTGGAACTGAAAAATGTCATTCGACAGACAGTCGCTGCCATTGATGCTACAATCCGCTGTAATGGGCTTATTTACACGCCTCACATGCCTATTACCTTGTGCTGGTAGTAATGCTGAACATCTGTTACTTTAACCCCTTAACGATCGCATAATTTTCAATAAAATGGTAATAAAAGTGCTTATTTTTTTCGGAGGATTCCATTTATTTCTTGATCTGTCATATCTAGTTTAAAATAAACCATCCCCAATTTCATTATAAATAGTCCGGGGCTGCCATCTGCTATGTAAAATAAGAAATACATTTTTTTCAGGGTAAATGAAATGTATTGTTTTAATCTTTTTGGTGCGTTACTTTTGGACACTCCAGCCCGGCAATATCACGGGCACGAGAAATAGAAGGCGAAAACTCATCTCGTGATTTTCACGGGAGCGAGAAGGAAGGGGTTAAAATTAATGCGCAGTCTCATGTTATTGGGATCTGTTACATTTTCTGTTGGAGTTTGCCTGATTTGCATAAAACGTCTCAGTTTGACGTGTGAGCGCCCTCTTTTGGTTACTTTTAGAAACTTTTTTTTTTTTACATGGGAAAAAATCCAATGTCCCTCTGATCTTATTCCCGCAAACAGAAAAATTTTCCGAGCATTGCTTCTTTTATTATGAATTTTTGAACTTTGCACGAATTTATGACGCACCCGGTATATATATATATATATATATATATATATATATATATATATATATATATATATATATTTGGCATTAATTGCATCCATCCA
Organism: Dolomedes plantarius; assembly: GCA_907164885.2. NCBI lineage: Eukaryota > Metazoa > Arthropoda > Arachnida > Araneae > Dolomedidae > Dolomedes > Dolomedes plantarius. Next base: position 6,242,798 of record OU015493.1, read on the forward strand.
TCGTTGTATTTAATTTGAATGTACTCCCCGTAGCGAAGTAAGGTTTTCATCTAGTATTTGTATAAATTTTGATGAGATAGTAGCACATAGCAGATTTGTAAAAGTTCATAATCGTTTATTTAAAATTTGTCTTCCTTCAGATGATAAACTAGCTGGCATGTCAGCATCTGTAAGAATATTGTTTTTAAAAGTTCTTAGGTGCACAAGAAAATGCACTAGGAAAATTTCGCCGCCGCTGTCCTGTGATAATATTACCGGTGGTATAAATTGTTTAATGCTCTGTTACTCAAGATTTTAGCAAACCAGGATGGTGGAGATCTTTCTAATTTATGGTCCAAGCATTTGTGAAGGAACCATGAACAGGCTTAATGAGACTAGAGGGAAGAGGGGGTAATTTTGTTTCAAATCTGCCCTACACTTAAGTTTAATGGGGTTTAAACGTTATTAAACTTCAAACTCTGTTTCCAACAAAGATTGATAATCATGTATAAGTGAAATCTTTGCTTTTCGTTTGGAAAAACAATGAATATTTGGAGATAAACAGGAGAGTGTGTAAGCTCACTAATTACTTATTATTGACAGGTTGGGACCTTTTCATTTAGAAATAATTACTATAAATGAAAGATCTTAAATACGAGCGGGTACCTTGGAATCGCGGGTACGGTGGGTGGAGTATCCATGGTACGCGATTTTTCCCGCCAGGGGAGTGTAAAGGCATGCTTCCTGAGCCAGTGTACCGAGCGGCGTTACTTGGGAAGTGTTTGGTATCTGTGAATTTTGTCGTGGAAGCTGTTTCACCTCTTCGCCGTTTTCGGTCATGGCAGACCTACGTGAACAGCGCGCGGCCGTGAAGTTTTGCTTCCTGCTCGGGAAAAAAGCCGCAGAAACTGTTGGAATGTTTTGAAATCGGCTTACGGGGATGCTTCTATGGGTAAAACTGAAGTGCACGAGTGGTTTTTTACTGTTTCGAAGAAGGTGAAGTGACGATAGACGATTCACCAAGCTCTGGACGTCCTTCGAATTCCCAAACATAAAAAATTCGCGAAATCTACTTGGAGGTGCTGAGAAGATTGCGCAACAGTGTGCGGCAGAAAAGATCCGATTTGTGGGAGACTGGTTTTTCGATGACGACAATGCGCTAATTTTCAACAAGAAACGGTATGACTTCCTTGCTCCACCCGGCATTATTCACCTATGGTAGCGTTCCCCACAGCAACGAAAATTCTCGATGATATATTCATTCTTATATACAGAGATTTAATTTAAAATATATACAAAAGTCTTTACTAAGACCCCCTTCTTATATAATACAGTATATACAATTGTTAACATTAAGGTACATCGTAGATCAGGGGTGTCAAACTCGCGGCCCGCGACGAACATTTTTGCGGCCCGGCCAATATATTGACACACAATAATATATAATAAAATAACCGACGCAGAATTGCAATAAGATAGGAAGGATTCTCTAAATGTTTTTAATTACATTCTTTTTTTGCTATTATTAAACAAAATGCGTATATTTATGTTGAATATACTGTAATAAACCTACGTTTCTATTAATATTGTTTTTTTGCGGTCCACCTATAGTTAAACCTTGTTTGTTTGGCCCAAGTTAGCCTTTGAGTTTGACACCCCTGTCGTAGATCATTTGCTAGCGAAAAAGCAATAGGTCTCTGCCTCAAAGAGCAGCAGTCGGATAAGGTCTGTGTTTCTCCACCGAGGAACCACCTTTTTATTACCTTTCTTCTTTTTAGAAAGCTCTGGAAAATTCTTTTAAAATCCCCAATTTTCGATCCGCCGTTCCCACGATCAGGCGCTTGCGGTTTCATCATCTGGCTAGCTGCAGGGAGCGCCTTTTCTACTCTTCCAAACTGGACAGCCTGTTCTGAACAATCAATGGGTCATCAATAGCGCTTCCCTAATTGGAAACTAAAATGATGCTCCGCCGTCCGCTTGCCATGTGGTCTAGCTTAGTGTGAATCGTACTTCCGGTCCTTAATTTCTCCTTGTCGAAAGCTCTTCTGAAAAAGATCACACACAAGACTACACGCGTGCATTCATAAAAAAAATGTACATTTCTTCACGAAATTCCACACCTGATTTAGCTCCGTGTAACACTCCCAAGGATGAAGAGGGACCTGAAAGGAAAGTCTTTTGCCAACGTGAATGAGGTGAATACAAAGTCCTTCTATGAGGTGGGAGAGGGTACGATCACCCCATATTTCTGGGGGGTGCTCGGTCAGAAATTGAGGTTACACCTGGCTGAATCGGACTCTGACCCGTATGGTGCCATTATAAACCGGAGACGCACTCCTCTAAGGACCAAGTCAGGAAATACTTCCGGACAGGGGACACCATTAGAAACTACAATAGCGACAACTAGAAAGTTGTTACTTTTTGTAACGACTGCAACCGAAAACCGTATCTTTGTTTAAAGTGTTTTATTAAAAACCGTTAATGAACAGTATTTCCTAAATCTGATACTATAGGTCCTCGAGGATCTACGCAGCCCAAACAAGTCCAGCGTCGTCTCACGGGGACCGGCGCAAGCGAAATGAAAAACAACACAAAATTTCCTCCCAACCCTAAGGCGTGTGGAATTAGATGAACTCGTCGCCGAGAATAGCCAAATTTAGAAGAAATAACAGCCAAATGAAAAGAACAAAAACTTAGCCAGATAAAGCCGAACCTAACAAAAGCTATAGCTGCCACCATACGATCTACATTGGGCGCACCCCCAGACATTCAGGTGGGTTTTGTTATACTCAACCCAGTCAACTGTTTATTGACACTATATGCATTACAAACCACAGTGGATATACATACACTATGGCCAAAAGTATCCGGACGCCCAGTGGTACGGACTCAGATCAAAAGCAAAGTTGAACAGGTCACTTGCTGCTGCCAATTACAATAGAACCCCGATTTTACGTTGTCCGTTTCGTACGTTATTCTGCTTCTAACGTCATTTTATGCTGGTCCGTGAAATTGCCTATACCGATAATGTTAAAATATCCCAATACGTAAACCAAGAAGCAAATTTGCCAAAAATTGTTAGCATTGAACGTGCTGTATTTGAAATCGTATCTAAAAGCAGAAAACAACCCCTTTTTCCAATAGTTCATCCGGTAAGTGTCACTTTTTTAATATGCTTAGATTTTTTTTAACCCCGATTTTACGTTTTCCCGTTTTGTACGTTTTTTACCGGTGGTCTCAAGAAAACGTAAAATCGGGGTTTCACTGTAGCAAGAACTGCCATATGTGGAAAGAATTGACATTTCGGAAAAATATTCGGCAGAGCTAGAATAGTTATCCCCATTCCTGTCAACACATTATAGTAAATCTCTTCCAATTATCTACCACGTGACTCATAATTAATTCCCAGACTTCCCTAGTCATAATGGTTGTACCATACATGACAAAGGAGAGAGAACGAAAAAGACATGCACCATCTCCTATGATTGGGAAATACTATGAAGTACAAACTCCCCATTTATGCATAAATATCTTCCAATTTAGAAGATATAAAAATCAAAATTAAATCCAATTCAGGAATATAATTAATATCAAGTTAAGTAAATCTGATCAAGATTTAAAAATCAAATAAAGCTTATCTTTCCTAATTTACAGAGAATATTATTTAAGTTTAAATAAATAAAAAAAAAATCAAATAATAATGTTAAATTTACAATGTTAAAAATTAAACAAAAAATAAACTAAAGTTTGTAGAAAATATTATTTATCTTAGACTAAATAAAAAATAAAGTATAACGTTAAAAACTAAACGCACAGTCCGACTTTTATCCCACATGCTTTTATGTGCCACCTGCTACCAAATCCAAATTCATAACTTTGGACCAACCACTGACATCAGTGAGTCACAGTGCTGCCATCTGGCGATTACGTGAGCAAACAAAAAGAGTGTGGAGTTTCTAAAAAAAAACTTTTTTTCATGAAATATTATGATATTTGATTTTCCTGACATATCTTTAAAAATTGTTAATGGGAGGGAAAGGAGGGGGAGAATTTTGAAAAATTCAAAAATTTGTTTTTAGGCAACCTTTGTAACCCTAATCGAAAATCTCTGTCATTTAGAGTTTGCCATATTTATGAAAAAAATATTATTTCCCCTCCCCTTTTCCACCGATTATTCAGTTTTTTTTGGGGGGGGGATCTAAAGCTAATATCGAAAAATCGTGGCATTGATCGTGTTTGTTATATTTAATTGTGTTTGCTGCATTTTAAATCAAGAATCTTATGGATATCTGTTTCTTTTTTTGAGATATGAGGGAATATGTGAAAAACACATTTAGCCCCCCCTCCCTCCCCTAGGGGGCCGAATTTTGAAAAATCCTGAAATCCTTTTTTAGGTATTCATGTTCCTTACACTTTAAAGCAAGAATCTTATGGATATCTGTTTTGTTCTTTGAGAAATGAAGGAATATCTAAAGGACACGTTTTGCCCTCCTCCCCCCTTTGGGGAGCGAATTTTGAAATATTGCTTCTTGAATAATGACGCCTTCAGTACAAAAGGAATATGCTCCTAAAATTTGATATCTGTATCTCCAATAGTTTTTGCTGGGCGTTGATACGTGTATAGATGTATAAGTCAGGGCTTCTTCCTTTATATACACTGGTGTAAGAAATTAAGATAATTTGCAGACTTGGTCGATTATCTCTTGAACTACTGTACCGATTTTAATAAAATTTGATATGTACATACATTGATACAATACAAAGCAAATAACCATTCAATAATTGTAATACACACGCATGATCGTGCGTAACACTCGTTGGAGTCGGAAGGTATGAAACAGCGGTTACAGAATAAACAAAAAAAATGGGTTAATAGATGGGTTAATAAGGAGTATGGTCCCCTCTTACAGATATACAGGTCTCGCAGCGTGATTTCATACTTGAAATAAGGCAGTTTATCATTTCCTGTTGCAATGGGTCCCACTCATTCAGCAATGCTGTTTTCATTCCCTGGATTATTCTCGGAGGGGGTTGCGAGTTGCAATTGCCCTCCCCAGAGCGTCCCAGACATGCTCTATAGTCTATAGGGTTAAGGTCTGGAGATCTGGCTGGCCAATCCATCCAGCGAATATCCTCACTCTCTAGAAATTCGTCGTCCAGAAGAGCTCTATTTGGCCTCGCGTTATCGTCCTTTAAAATGAACTCAGGGCCAACTGCATCCCTGAAAAGGCGAACATAGGGCTCCAAGACCTCATCCCTATACCTCACACCAGTCACAGTGCCTCTTTCAAAGACATGGAGAGGTGTGCGGCCATCCAACATGATGCCTGCCCAGACCATTAAACCTCCTCCCCCATAATGGTCGATTTCGCGGACATTGAAGGGTAGGTAGCGGGTCCCTGGTTCTCTCCATATGAACGTACGGCGAGAATCCGTGTTTAGGCTGAACCGGGACTCATCAGTGAAGAGAACGGTCGCCCATTGATCCATACTCCAATCTATATGCTCTCTGCACCATGACAAACGGATTCTCCTGTTCGTAGAAGTGAGCGGGACGCAAACAGCAGGTCTTCTTGCAAACAACCCTCCCTCATGAAGTCTTTTGGAAACAGTCACCCTAGATACACGGGTTCCTGTGGCTGCATACAAGTCACGAGAGAGCTGAGAAGCTGTAGCACTCCTGTTACGCCTCGCTATAATCGACAAATGGCAATCTTCTCTGGCCATTGTGGCTCTTGGACGACCATGCCCAGGCTTTCTCTCGATGGATCCGGTATCCTGGAACTGTTTCCATAAGTTACACATGACGCTGGGCATTAAATTGAACTCTCTACAAATTTGGACTTGAGATTGGCCTGCTTCTAGCATCCCCACAATTGGCCACCTCATTCCATCATCTAAACATTGGTGGTTACTCATTTTCACTGTTACAATTTGAAATTAATCAATTTCTGCAAAATAACACCAAGTTATTCGCCAAGGTGTGCTAGCAAACGAAATGCATCTTAACTTACATGCGCTTACGCCTGTTTCTCTACTGGCTCCGCCTACACACACGTGTACGCTTACGTATTTGACGTACAAGATTTGCATTTTTGTCTAGAAGTAGTGGTTTTACATTCAGTTCAGTTCTTTTCATGAAATTCGATAAAATATGCTAATTCTCTTAATTTATTTCACCAGTGTATATAGATACACACACACACACACATATATACATATATACATACATACATACATACATACATATATATATATATATATATATATATATATATATATATATATATATATATATATATATATATATATATATATATATATATATATATATATGTATATCTAATATATAAAAATGAATGTTTGTATCTCTGTAATTGTATAGAAATCCACAGTTTAGGAGCAACGATCGTGAAATTTTACATACAGGCGTCTTTAAAAACAGCCGAGGGTCTGAAGAACTTCAAAAATCGAAATTAATTACCGTTGATTTTTAATTAATAAAAAACCAAAAATTTTGAAACTAAATGTAAGATGTTACACTTTGTGGAATCACCACTCTGAATATGGCGTCCACGTTAGGCTTAGCTGGCAAACAGCGAGCGAAAAGATAAAAATAAATAAAATCAAAAAGTTTCAAGTTATATATTAAACCAGAATAATAAATGAAAATAATAATCTTTCAAGTCAGATTTTATACTCTAAAATAAATCGGATCCAACGGCATATTGACACTATCACACGCGATGGAAAATTCGAATCAACCACGCTAAGTGTCACAAGATCATTTTTAATCGCTACTGCAACCCCCTCGCTTATATCTTTGTGTCTATTGAAGAGTTAAAGACTAAGCTTCTATCCTGCTAACTTATTTCTAACTTAAAACTCCTCTTACTCCATAAATACATGTATATTCACCAACCCATAGCAACTTTCCAGTAATTTTAATACAAATATTCTCCAATTTACACAATACACCAGCATGTTATTGTGGCGCATTCGGTAAGAGCGTTAATCTACTATACAACATGACGCGGGTTCGAATACGGATCGTACAGATTTTGCTAAACCTGTATTTTCAGCTTTTTTATGGAGGCTTTTTTGTTTCAGCTTTTATTTTATTATTTTTTAAATTATTATTATTATTTTTATTTATTATTTTTTAAAATTATTTTTATTTTATTTTATTATTTTTAAAAATTATTATTTTTATTTTATTTTATTTTTCATATTATTAATGTGTATAACATTTCGTATACTTTTTTTTCTATGTTATTTATACTGTGTTTATTTTTTTAATGGATTTTGGTAGGTTTATTATAAATTTATGTATTTTATGTTTTACTTTTCAGGAATTTTTGCTCCAATGATAAAGGCTAAATCTTTTCTATGTTATTTATACTGTATTTAGTTTTTAAATTGATTTTGGTTAACAAACATTCGACAATTTGACATTTTTACTTTTCAGCTTTACTTTCCTAAAGACAATTTGACATTTTTCCTTTTCAGCTTTTAGTGGTTTATTATAAATGTATATATTTTATGCTTTACTTTTCAGGGTTTTTTTGCTCCAATGATGAAACGCTAAATCTAGCTGAATTCTGAAGATATTATTGTAAATTTATGGTTTTTTATGTTGGGTTTTCTTTTATTCATGTGTATAACATTTCACATGCTTTTTATTCTATGATATTTATACTGTGTTTAGTTTTTAAATTGATTTTGGTTAACAAACATTCTTAAAATCCCGGGCAACGCCGGATAAATTATCACCTGTGTAGGTTGATAATTTATAAATTTTAAAACTGTTACCACATGTATATTTACAGATCCACAAGAACTTTCCAATATTTTTAATTAATAAATAACCAACAACTCTCGATTCACAAGCGTACAGTAGATGGCGCCACTATTTTAATTTTTTGTGTGTCTATTTCGTTGTTATGTGACGATAAATTTATTTAAAGTACCAGATAAAGAAATCACATGATCAGCGTTTAATAAATTAAATTGTAAAAATTAATCTTTAAAAATTCACCAAAAATTAGAAAATGGAGGTAAAGATGCGAAAAGAATTTCATTTTAAAGGAATTTTTATGATCTTTTTCGTGATATAAATTTTACAACCCTCAAATTATTATTTTAAATGCAAACTTGAAAAAAGTTACAAAAACAGATTAAAAATTTAATTTAAAAAAATCTAAGAAGAATTTTTAAAAAATCTTTCTTAGTGCACCCCTACATTATAAGAAGAATCGCCATGCAAAATTTCAGTCCATTAGGCTATGTACACATGAGAGCGTTGCAACGCGCGCTCTGGGGCAGTTGACTACTGTTTTTTGACAGGCATATTTCTATTTTTTTACAAAGTGCAGAATAAATAAGATATATATGAAATACATGAATTTTTCAAAATGAACTTATGCGAAATTTTCAAATGTTATTATTTTTAAATTTTTTTAAACATTTGAATTAAAATAAGGGAGTTTGATGTTACATGAAAGATTCGCAACTTCGTGCCCAATATGCTAATGTATATTTTTTATTTTATGATTTATGTATTTTATTATTTTTCTGATATAGAACCACAATAATACATTCCCTGAGTACATTATAAATTTACATTTCTTTAAATTTTCTCTCCCCTTTCTATCTACAGATGATATTTTTTGAATGTAATATTTTTTGAATGTTTTTCGTGATATAAATTTTACAACCCTCAAATTATTATTTTAAATGCAAACTTGAAAAAAGTTACAAAAACAGATTAAAAATTTAATTTAAAAAAATCTAAGAAGAATTTTTCAAAAATCTTTCTTAGTGCACCCCTACATTATAAGAAGAATCGCCATGCAAAATTTCAGTCCTTTAGGTTCAACGGTTTGGTCTGTACTTTGTATGTCAGTCAGTCAATCAGTCAGTTAGTCAGTTACGGAACTGTTTTATATATATATAGATTTTTATTACTATCTCTATATCGTAACGTTAACTTCATGCGCACACATTATTTTTAAAGGCATTAAATTGGCTGTTAAAACTTTATATTTACATCCTATTTAAAAGAAGTAGGGTGTAAATTGTAGGGTGGAAAGTTGGTAAAATTAAAATTTTGTGCATTGTATTTTAATTTCTCGATTAAAAGTAGTTTTTTTCTAAAAATCAATTTATTTCGCTTGAAAAGCTAAATATTTTATGCACGCGGTTTATATTATTATTACTATCTTTATATCGTAACGTTAACTTCATGCGCGAGCATTATTTTCTTATGCTTTTTTTATTATTATCATCTTTATAATAGCTTTATTTTCATATGGTTTTAAGCAACTATCGTTGTTATTCATATTATGTTGGTTTTTTATTAATTAAAAATTAAGGGTAATTAATTTCGATTCCGGAAGTTCTTATCTTTATTTTCATATGCTTTTTCATTTACGAATTATTCAAATGTTGGTTAAAAAACTTTTGCGCAATTTATATATTTGTGTGTGTTTAATTATTGAAATTAATAAATTTATATTTCTGGAGAGGATGTTTCAGATTTTAGTTGTACTATGATGAAAGGCTGAATATACCAAAATTCTGAGGAGTTTATTATGGAGAGAAAAGGAATTTAATATGTAGAGGATGTTTATAGGAGTTAAATGTGGAGAGGAGTTGAATGGTTTGCAGCCCTCAATCAAACACTTCATTTTTTTAAGAGGCAACGCTGCAGTCATATCATTGTTCTATTGGAAATTTCTGCTGAACCTGTAATTGCAGCTTTTTTTTACCCCAATGATGAAAGGCTAATTCTAGCTGAATTCTGAGGAGTTTATTATAAATTTATATATTTATAGATTTCACAAGGTGTTTTTTTCTATGTTATTTATACTGTGCTTAGTTTTAAATTAATTTTGGTTAACAAACATTAGAGAATTTGACATTTTTACTTTTCAGATTTTAGTATTAAAATGATGAAAGGCTGAAATTCTGAGACGTGTATAACATTTCACATATATTTTTTATGTTATTTATACTGTGTTAATTTTTAAATTGATTTTGGTTAACAACAAACATTCTTAAAATCCCGGGCATAGTCGGGTACTTCAGCTAGTGTATATATATATATATACAGGGTCTGTCCAGAAAGTAACGAGACTGAATTTTTCATGCCAAGCAGAAGGCCAAAGTACGTAGAGGAATTTGGGAGCTGTCAGCTACAGAGTCTGGCGGAACTCAGTTGGCCTTGAGCCTTTGCAGCGCACGGATCGCTCGTGAAGCTGACACGTGTCTGAAAGTGGCGTAAGGTTTTCAGAATGCGGTGGAGTGTCGAGCAGCGATGCGCCATAAAGTTTTGTGTAAAACTAAACAAATCGGCTACTGAGATGCTCGCCATGTTACAAGAAGCTTACGGGAAGGATTCTTTGTCCAAGGCTCAAGTGTTAAGGTGGTACAAAGCCTTCAAAGACGGACGAGAGGACTTCGAGGACGAACAACGCACTGGGCGTCCATCAAGTTCTCGAACTTTACACAATACGGCTAAAATTAAAGAGCTTTTGCACTCTGATCGTCGGATGAGTGCCTGAATGATTGCAGAGACGTTGGGACTTACAAAAGGTTGGGGAATCGAAATGCGCGCGTCTGCGCCCGAAGCTCACAAACAATTGGATTCTGCACCACGATAATGCGCCGGTCCACACATCCTTCAAAGTGACTCAGTTCCTGGCAAAAGAAAACGTCGCAACGCTGCCTAAACCCCTGCACAGCCCCGGTCTGTCACCGCTGGACTTTTTTTATTCCCTCGGTTAAAATTCAGCTTAAAATGTCATCGTTTTGACAATACGGAGAACTTGCAATAAACGTAACGTGCGTTCTGAACAGCAATCCAGTTGAAGACTTCCAGGCGGGCATCAATGGGTGGCAGAATCGTTGGCAACGGTACATCAATGCAGGAGGAGGCTATTTTGAAGAATATTAAGTGTCTGTAAAATTATCTTCCAATAAACGAATTTTATGGATTGGTTGGTTGTATGGGGTTTAATGGCGCAAGGTCCAGAGAGGACATGCTGCGCCAAACACGAGGTAAAACCCGAAAAACATGTCAGCACTAGTAAGGTTTGGAATCGGAAGTGAAAGTGACGCCACGTCTTAGATTTCTCGCTTTTGCGAAGCCTGTGTGTCTACAGGACATTGCTGATATAGTGGAATTTATGTTTATTCGGCACATGCCGGATGTGATGAGGTTTGCGCGCGAAGAGTGTTAAAAAGAAGGTCATTCTGGGAGATTTTGTCTTAGGGTGAGGTCGTGTCAGACCATTTGTTCTCCCGTTATGTTATTTTTATTGTGATTTCGTTTGTAACTATGTGTCGTCTCTATATATATTTATATATAAAATTAAATGTGTTTGATTAATTTAAGACTTCGTTTTTATTTGGAGAAACAAGTGTGTCTATATTTTAATGAGAATTTAAACTCGGCCATGGTGAAATTTTACTGCAGTTAAAACCATCATTGTTCTATTGGAAATTTCTGCTGAACCTGTAATTGCAGCTTCTTTTTTTTACCCCAATGATGAAAGGCTAATTCTAGCTGAATTCTGAGGAGTTCATTATAAATTTATATATTTATAGATTTCACAAGGTTTTTTTTCTGTTATTTATACTGTGCTTAGTTTTAAATTAATTTTGGTTAACAAACATTAGAGAATTTGACATTTTTACTTTTCAGATTTTAGTATTACAATGATGAAAGGCTGAAATTCTGAGACGTGTATAACATTTCACATATATTTTTTATGTTATTTATACTCTGTTAATTTTTAAATTGATTTTGGTTAACAACATTCTTAAAATCCCGGGCATCGCCGGGTACTTCAGCTAGTAATCCATATAAACGATGATAAAAATATGTATATATAAAATACAGTAGTAAAACAGTCAAAAGCTATATTAAAAGTAAAAGCGATGTAAAATAGGTGTAAAACTAAGGATATAAGAAGTGTAAAAGCAAGGGCGACAATTTGATGATATCAATGAGTAAAACCCAATATATTATTATTTTCTAAACGAACAATACCAGGGTAAAATAAAGTGTAATTATAGCGAGATTCAATACATACAAAAATGAAAAAAGCTAATAAAAGACAAAAGGAAAACAGGAGAAAAGAAAAAGGAGGAGTTAAGACTCCTCAAACACGACATCATTGTCCGAATCCTCGGACGGGTACAAATATAATTCTACAGGATTATCCGCGAGCCTGCGGACATACATATTGTTTTTTAAAATATAATTTGGGTCTTTCGCCTTTCTCGAAAAGCCAACGCACTTTCGAGGAATAGCCACTTTTTTCTATTGGTGTTTGGTGGAATGGGTGAATTCATATCTATATGGTATGAACATGACTGATTCGGTTGAAAATTTTGATGATCGGGAGGAGGTGAAGATGATCTGACTTTCTTGCCACGTGCAGGAGTTGAGGTGACACTTGTTTGTGTTGGAGTAGAGATGGGTCTATTTCTATTGGGTTCGAGTACGGTAGATTTAGAAGTTACGGGTGGTTTACTTTTGCTAGATGTGGAAGTGGATTGGGTTGGTTTCTGATGAGTTTGTGGGCAAGTCAGAGATTTATGCACTGCAGGGATAGGATCAGTTTGTTTGTCTATTGATGCCATTTTTATATGGGTCGCTGCTGCCACATACGACCGTCCTATAGTCGGGGTTCGGGAATCAACAATCCTCCGTGCTTCGATATAAGACAGTTTATTTTTGATCTTCATCGTCTGAATCTCCTTTTCTGTCGACCATTTCAAGCACGACCTATAGTAGGCCGGACGGTTGCCTAAACAGTTAACACACTTGATTTCGGCTGAGCAGCTGTCGCTTTCGTGACCCACTTGCGCACAACGAGCACAAGTAAGGGAGCCACGACAAACTTCCTTAGAATGGCCGAACAGCTGGCATTTAATGCATTTTTCAAAAACTGTGTAAAAAAATCACAATGACACATAAAAAAAATTAACAGTAAATAATCAGATTAATAGTCAGAAAAATAATCAGAACTGAGGAATTGACATTTTCCCCGTATTAAATCTGAAATTTTCTGTTTTAATCCACAAAAGTAGGAACCAAACAGCTTTCATCGAAATCAAATATTTTTTAATTTAGCGTGGTACATTACGGAATATCGAAATTGCGCGAGAAGTGTGCGCTTGGTTCTTCCATTTGTCAGGGATCATCGAAAGTTAACAGTTTCAAGAGATACATTTTGCGAATCTCAGGCAAAGTTATCACCATCATCTAGACAATTTTCCGGGCGTCGAACAACAAACGGCGTATTACAAGTTTTAAATATCAGTAAAATTTCCTTTTCGACCGCGAGGAAACATCTTAAGTAATAAGTAATATTTATTAATAGTATTTAGACCAAGAGGGTCTCAAAACAAGATGGCGCTTTGGAGCCTCCAAATGCTTTATAGTCAGTTCACAATAGACAAATGCCTTATTTCGGTAGATCGAATTTGTGTCACAAATGCCATCGTGTGTCTGCAATTTCCATTCCAAATATTTTGGATTTCGACGAAATGGTTCGATTATAGCAGCTTGATTCAGATCTCCAAAGTTTGTTAAAGGATAACAGTCGGGATCGAGGTAGCCTTGTGGTAGCGCGCTGGCTTTCGGTGCTGAGGGTGCTCCGAGGTTGATGAATCCCGACACATGCCATTAAATATCTCCGTGTCTCAGCCGGATATGGGTTAGGGATGCGACATCGATTACAAAACATCGATATTCAATATTAAAACATCGATGCTAATAAAACATCGCCCAAAAACCATCGATGTTTTTAAACATCGATGTTTTAGAACATCCATTTTTTAAAACTGGTTTAGTAACATCTAACATTAATGTTATTTCGGTTAGTCGTGGGAGGGGGGGGGTGATTTAATTTTACTCTATGACTGGGCTGACACAAATGACAAAAACTTTGTTGCTTTTGCCTTGCTGACTGAAACATTGATGACTGAAAATTCTCGGTGTAAATATCGTCATGTTTTGCCTTCAAATGTCCAGATAAATTCGTGGTATTGCCAGAAGTTTTGAGGGACTTCAGGCAAATATTGCACTTTGCCAATTTGTCAGAAGTTTTGCAAAAATATTTCCAAACGGTACTTTTGGGAGGCATTTTACTAATAATATTAACGTCAACTTATATAAAACCAGAACAAAACAAAAACTTAAATGGCTGCTCTCGTGTATATACTATTTATAAAATAAAACCCCATCGAAGGTTCTAGAGTGTCAGGAACATTCCAAGCACTCTGATTGGTTCATTGGTTGTTGATTGCCATTTGTCTGTTTGCTAAGGAATCGTTCCCCCTTTTGTATTCGTACTTTTCAGAATTAAGACTTACATTTACTGAGTGTGAAAATTATGCTACGTGGTAAATTTTTTTATTATGGTACTTTTTTATTTAAAAAAATCAACGTGACAACGTAAAACATCGAACACAAAACATCGATGTTAAAAAAACATCAGCTTCAATAAATCGATGTTTTATAAATAGTATATACACGAGAGCAGCCATTTAAGTTTTTGTTTTGTTCTGGTTTTATATAAGTTGACGTTAATATTATTAGTAAAATGCCTCCCAAAAGTACCGTTTGGAAATATTTTTGCAAAACTTCTGACAAATTGGCAAAGTGCAATATTTTATCAAAACATCGATCTTTAGGAAACATCGACATCGATGTCGCATCCCTAATATGGGGATGTTGAATCCGTAGACCGGAAAGTCGCTCTATAAGATCAGAGAGGGAGGGGTAGGGTGCGGTCCTCCGATATATCACCCCTGAGGGTGATCGGTTAAAATTGAGGTGGCAACTATCTAAGACGGACACCGACCCTTGGTCCTGCTATATAAACTGCAGCCACACACTTCAGCCCGTAGCCTATAAGGACCTGGTCTGATACTTCTGGACAGGGGGCATTAGAAACAACAACATATAGATTATAAATATTTTCATATTGTGTATGTATGTGACATTGAGAACTGTGGCAACAGCATCCACAGCACCCGAGACGAATCAGAGACATTCCCGCCGAACGAAGATCCCCGCCATTCTACGGGGAACGCACGACTAGACGGAGAGGAAAAAGCTGCCGGGAGAGTAAGACGTTAGGACGTAGCTTGATAGCAGACGGCTACCAAAAAAGTAGTAAAAATGATGTTCCATAAATGTTAATTGTAACTGTTTTTGTCCTGTGACTCGTCAACAATAAATTAATGTTAGTGCAGACAAGTGTGCTCCATATCCCACTTCTGACTACATTATTTTACATGTGGACTCGGCCAAGTGCGTTCTGGGCCACTATTCCATATCCCCTAGCAAGCCATCCTACGGCGTTATTAACAAACTGGATTATTTCTGGATTACTCCGGATTACTCCGATTTATTTCTTGCTGATCGACGACGAACCGGTGAGTTTAATTTAATTTTTTCAATTGAAGATATTTTTACGATCATCTAACTGTTGTTACTGAAGATGAACAATTGCATTATAATCTCCAAGAAGTATTTTGATTCTGTTTTTGAAGATATATGAACATATTTAAGAAATATTTAAAAAAGAAAGTATATTTTTCTAACAAATGTATGCATTTTTAATTCCGATACAAGAAGTGTTTTGTTTTTGAAGATATATTTGCATATTTATATTTTGTGCTGTTTACTTTCAATATGAGTACTCTAAATGATATCCCGCATATTTCAAAAGCCCTTAAATCAGGGTCCACAAAAGCAATTAGATTATTACATCAGTTTATATTTGAAAATGATGCTGAGAGAGACAATCGTAAAGAACTCCGCATTTTTTCTGGTTTCCCTAAAGCTTTTCATGTCAATGACGAATGGGATAAAAGACTTAAAACATTCTCCAGCACCGATTTAATTTGTATTGCGAATTTGCTACATCTTGAATGTTCAACAGACCCAGCTCAGAGCTGTGAAACTATTTTCAATGCTTTAAATAACTTTGCATTATTTCCCCCCCCCCCTGTGCTCTCGGATACGAGTGAAACCGAAAATGATTCACACGACGCCAACAGAAGCTCTACGGTTTTGGCGACTAGCCAGGTGCCGGTTCAAAGTTCATTTCCAACCGCAGCTTCACATTCTAACATAAGCAACTCTTTCGAGCACAGACAGATAAATCCTTTTTTATGTGATGTTGATTCGCAGTGCTTTCCAGTTATAAACAGTGGAATACATTTATCGTTACGAGGCCTTGCAGAGTGCATTAAGAATTTTAACGGTTCATCCGATTCT
>OU015493.1:6264079-6411579 GCA_907164885.2 Dolomedes plantarius
TAATCTTGACATTTTTTTCCACTCTCTTTATTTTTAACTTGTCATTATAAGAAAAACCAGCAACAATCATGAATCTCTTCGAAAAACTTTCTTTCGATTCTTTGAACCATGTACTTAAATTTTTTTCTCCCCTTTTATGATAATAAATGGCTCTATTTTTGTTGCAATCATTTAAATACACCCATGATTCATCTATTGGGACAATTGTTTTCCATTTTTCTTTGGATAAGTGTTTCTCATATAGAATTCTGCAGCGTGTACTGCGTTCAGCGATATGATTTGGAAGAAGACGATGCACATTGCGTTTTTTTCGCTTTCTTAAGATTTAAATCAACGTTTATTATTTTGTTTACAGTGGACACCGAGCATTTTAATGATTTTGCAACTGTCCTTTGACTAGGGAGATTTTCTTTTAACATTAAACAACGTACCTTTGCAATAGTCGCAGATGTCCGTTTTTTCCTTGGATACTTGTTTGGAATTTTTGTCCCACTTGAGGCTCCAATTTGACGTTTTTTTCCTTTCTTGTTGACGATATTACCTATCGACGCTTTAGATATCACAAAACCATGACTCTCACATCGTTTTTGGATAACGGAGTATGCATATTTCTCTTCGGAAAGAGTATAAATGTAGCCTTCGAACCACTGCTTTGTTAAAAACGCCATTTTGAATAAAAACAAAAGTTTCAAGCCGAAGAAGATAATTTTGACTTTTAAAAACATAGTACAATTGCAATTATTTCTTTTGCAGCAAATGATTTTTTATTACCGCTTACCAAAATCGTCTAAAAAATGTGCGAACAGCCTCTGTAGTCTCGAATTCCTCTTCGTTGTGACTTACCTAACGTCTTTGCCCCCAAAGAACAATTGGGTGACATTCTGGGAACGGAGGGTCAATCTTGCCGAAAAGGACTGAATAATAATCTTTTGTCGTTCTAGCTACAGGCTATTTCTTTTCAGGCGAGAGACATCAGAAGGGCGGTTCACCCGCGGTTCATCCATTTTCAGCCTTTTGAGAGATGAAAGAGGCACTGAGGGCCGATGAACTACTATTGAAATTCTTCTTCAAATGTAAGAAAGCAATAAACCACTCTTTCCCTTGCCCCCCACGCTGAATGTCCCTCACGTAAAATGGGGATAGGAAGTAGATAACATTTTCCCGTTATAAAGAACCCCGTAAGCTAAAGGATGTTGCTATGGTTACTTGACTGCGGTTGACAAAGGAAAAGATGTAAGGTACATTTTAATGTACAAAAGTTGTACACTACCCTCCACATACAAAATCTGCTCTCTCTCTTTAGATATTATTATAGAAGTATAGATACACATTGGTATCCTAAAATTAGAATAAGAGATGAAATAAAAATACAAAAATAAAAAAAGATTTTAAGTAAAGAATTTTTTAAAATTATTTTAAGCACCTAAAATAATATTGCACCTAAAATAATTTTTTAATCCTAAAGTAATATTACGTTATTTATTAATTAAAGTTAATTTTTTAAAAGAAAGAGGTGTGCTTGAAACCGTAGTTTTATTCAAAAATAAAAAAAGGATTTTAAGTAAAGAATGTTTTTTAAAATTATTTAAAGCACCTAAAATAGTATTCAAATTAATATTACGTTAGTTATTAATTAAAGTTAATATTTTAAAAGAAAGAGGTGTGCTTGAGACCGTAGTTTTATTCAAAAATAAAAAAAGGATTTTAAGTAAAGAACGTTTTTTTAAATTATTTTAAGCACCTAAAATAGTATTCAAATTAATAGAAAAAGTAATTTTTTAAAAGAAAGAGGTGTGCTTGAGACCGCAGTTTTATTCAAAAATAATAAAAGGATTTTAAGAAAAGAATGCTTTTTTTAATTATTTTAAGCACCTAAAATAGTATTCAAATTAATAGAAAGAGGTTAAGAGATGACATAAAAATACAAAAATAAAAAAAGGATTTTAAGCAAAGAATGTTTTTTTTTAAATATTCAATTTTTAAAAAAATTATATTCTTAAATAATATTCAAATTAATATTACGTTAGTTAAATTTTAACGTTAATTTTTTAAAAGAAAAGAGCGTGCCGGAGAACGGCTAGTTTCGAACCGCTAACGTCAGAACAGAAGCTCACCGCGATAGCACCACGCCAAAGATCGTTGAAGTGTTTGGTACAAAAAGCGGTAGAGGACAGTAGCGGTAACAATGGAGATTGTTAGGATTAAGCCCCTAAATTTATTTCTACTGATCAGATATACATAATATATAGCCTATGTCCATCTGGAATAATGTACCTTTCAAACAGTGAAAGAATTTTTCAAATAGGTGCAGTGGTTCCGGAGATTACCCTCCACGTACAAAATCGCTCTCTCTCTTTATATATAAGTATAGATTATAGAAGTATAGATACACATTGGTATCTCAAAATTAGAGTAAGAGATGAAATAAAAATACAAAAATAAAAAAGGATTTTAAGTAAAGAATGTTTTTTTAATTATTTTAAGCACCTAAAATAATATTCAAATTAATATTACGTTACTTAATAATTGTGTGCACGGCCGCCATCTTGGATTTTTTTGCGCCAACTTGGCGATTTTACCGTGTTTTGAGGAGTGGAAAATTTCTCGCCAATGTGTTTTAAGCGGTGTTTTCAAAACGCTGGACTTTGAAATTTTTTAGCTTTTTTAATAAAAACCACCTGTTTAAATTATGAAACATAGAAAAATTTTTGAAAAATCATTTAAACGTTGGACTTAGATTTATTTTTGGGTTTTTGATAAAAACAACTTTTTTGGAAAAATCATTCTCAAATATTGGAAATTTTGGGTTTTTCTTTTAGCTTTTTTAATAAAAACGACCTTTTTAAATTGTGAAACTTAGAAATATTTTTGAAAAATCATTTAATCGTTGGACTGAGATTTTTTTTGGTTATTTTTAATTAAAAACTACCGTTTCAAATTATGATCCATATGAAAAATTTGGTCAAATGAATTTTACTTACAGATAAAATTTCAATGTCATCTATTCAGTTTGCCCTAACTCTTTGACTAATAGCAATGAATCACCAAAATATTATGCCAATATATTGTTAATTAGAAAAAAATACAGCATTTTCGTACCACCTAAATAACTTGCAATTTAAAAATTATCTAAAATTCAGCTTTGAAAAATGTAAAATAATTATGAACCCATAAATTTATGGTGAGTATCCAGATCCTCTTTTTTTTTTTTTTTTTTTTTTTTTTTTTTTTGGTTAGGGCATTGTGGTAAGGAAATTTTATTTCAGATTTGACCTTAACCAAATATTTGGTGCATACAATAAAATCGGGACAAGGATTATTTGACCATTTGTCCTGCTGTGTTGGAAATAAGAAAAAAAAACCCTTTTCCTAAACCAATGACTTAACCTTAACTAACTTTTTAACTTAGGTTCCTGGGGAGAGAGAAGTTGAACTTCAGTTATTTAAATTTATTTGCAATCCAC
Organism: Dolomedes plantarius; assembly: GCA_907164885.2. Classification (NCBI taxonomy): domain Eukaryota; kingdom Metazoa; phylum Arthropoda; class Arachnida; order Araneae; family Dolomedidae; genus Dolomedes; species Dolomedes plantarius. Next base: position 6,267,544 of record OU015493.1, read on the forward strand.
TACAACTTGGAATTATAAAATATTTAAAAATATATTGTATTTAAAATGTATACTGTATTTTACATTTTACGAAAAAATGATGGCAGATAATTTTTACTTCAAATAAATGAAAGGGTGTATCATTATAGTATACTAATTGACAATCGATAAACAAAATTAAAAGCAACTTAAATTTAATAAGTTAACGAAAAACTGATAATGGATTCAAAAATTGTCAACAAAAAGACTCTTAGTTTTAAAAATAATTTACTCTTTTGAGTATAGTCAATTTGACTCAGATTTCCAGGTCAAGGCCAAGATCTGACCTAAAATTATTATACTGTAATTAAAAGATCACATCAGAAATAACTGTTTGATCTTAAAATTAGACAATTTGACATTGGGTTATTTTTACCAGAACGCAATAATTATCGCCATGCGAAATGCGCCAAACCCTGGCGGAAAAATCCAAGATGGCGGCCGTGCACACAAATCTAGAGTATCCCCCATACTTTATTTCTACTGATCAGATATACATAATATATAGCCTATGTCCATCTGGAATAATGTACCTTTCAAACAGTGAAAGAATTTTTCAAATAGGTGCAGTGGTTCCGGAGATTACCCTCCACGTACAAAATCGCTCTCTCTCTTTATATATAAGTATAGATAAAACATGTCCGGGACGTAAACTAGACTTAATTAGGTTAAAATGGGTTAAGACTAAGAGAAATAATAGGAACTAATAGTTAAATATTCAGAATGGAGAGATTAAGGAACAAAAAAGCAAATATATGGCAGCACCAGACTAAAGATTGTTCTGGAACATTCGATAGTGCGCGCGCTTTTCGATGAAGCGGGAAGAATGAGGTTAGACCTTAAGATAATCGCCTGCCGTGCAGACGTGAGCGAGTACACTCCGTAGAAACGAAATGGCGGTCGGCCATCTTAGTAGAGAGTTGGAGCTCTGGTTTAAGTTTGGTTTTTAATAAATAGCATGTTAAACTTCAATAAAAGTTTTCTGTGTTTATAACCACCAGCCTATTGACAATGAACTGGCAGTGTGGAGTAAATTGACAAGAAGTAGTGATGACTGCAAATTAAAAGTAGAATAATTTATGTGGTTTAAGAACCACGACAAGAGCCGACAGGATGCGGAATATTTTGCTTCCACCCTAGGGATTTAGAACTGTTAACGAAAAAGTTTAAGATGTGCCAAGACAGTGAAAAAATTTTCCAAGTGTGTTTGTGCGTAAAAACTACAATTATTTTTTTTTTTCCGTAAAAGACCGACCTGTGTTTGGGCGCGTTTTGCGATAAGTGAAATTTTTTGAGCCGTGACGAACGACATTAAACAGAGAAAAAGTTTGGTGAAATATGTAGTAATAGTGTTTTTTGTGATCTAGAAAACACACGAAAAGATAAAATTTTGAAAATGGAAGACAGCATTATAGAGATGTCTGAGCGTGAAAAGAAGAGGGATGCCGGAGGTGACACGCAAATTGAAAAGAGAGACATAGTCGCCAAAGATCGAGGGTGAGTCGGTAACCCAAACAGAAAATGAGAGTGGTGCACGGACTGTACAATTAACTGACGATCGCGAAAACAAGATGACAGAAAGAAAAATCAATGTGATAACGAAATTACAGTTACCACCGTTCGATAATCGGAATTTGAAAAACTTTGCGTCCTGGGTGACTTTCATGAAGAATGCACCACACTGAATTTGACGGATGAATGGGAAAAAATATTCTCCAATACGTCGTAGGCGAGGTCCAGTATATGGTGATAAATACGCAATTATGTAAAGAAAGTTACCAGGAGATAAAAGATTTTAACATCAAGTTTTTCTAGAGCGAGAGAAGACCTTGAGATATTCGCCTGCCGTGCGGACGTGAACGAGTTGGCTCCGTGGAAACGAAATGGCGGTCGGCCATCTTAGTAGAGAGTTGGAGCTCTGGTTTAAGTTTGGTTTTTAATAAATAGCATGTTAAACTTCAATAAAAGTTTTCTGTGTTTATAACCACCAGCCTATTGACAATGAACTGGCAGTGTGGAGTAAATTGACAAGAAGTAGTGATGACTGCAAATTAAAAGTAGAATAATTTATGTGGTTTAAGAACCACGACAAGAGCCGACAGGATGCGGAATATTTTGCTTCAACCCTAGGGATTTAGAACTGTTAACGAAAAAGTTTAAGATGTGCCAAGACAGTGAAAAAATTTTCCAAGTGTGTTCGTGCGTAAAAACTACAATTATTTTTTTTTTTCCGTAAAAGACCGACCTGTGTTTGGGCGCGTTTTGCGATAAGTGAAATTTTTTGAGCCGTGACGAACGACATTAAACAGAGAAAAAGTTTGGTGAAATATGTAGTAATAGTGTTTTTTGTGATCTAGAAAACACACGAAAAGATAAAATTTTGAAAATGGACGACAGCATTATAGAGATGTCTGAGCGTGAAAAGAAGAGGGATGCCGGAGGTGACACGCAAATTGAAAAGAGAGACATAGTCGCCAAAGATCGAGGGTGAGTCGGTAACCCAAAGAGAAAATGAGAGTGGTGCACGGACTGTACAATTAACTGACGATCGCGAAAACAAGATGACAGAAAGAAAAATCAATGTGATAACGAAATTACAGTTACCACCGTTCGATAATCGGAATTTGAAAAACTTTGCGTCCTGGGTGACTTTCATGAAGAATGCACCACACTGAATTTGACGGATGAATGGGAAAAAATATTCTCCAATACGTCGTAGGCGAGGTCCAGTATATGGTGATAAATACGCAATTATGTAAAGAAAGTTACCAGGAGATAAAAGATTTTAACATCAAGTTTTTCTAGAGCGAGAGAAGACCTTGAGATATTCGCCTGCCGTGCGGACGTGAACGAGTTGGCTCCGTGGAAACGAAATGGCGGTCGGCCATCTTAGTAGGGAGTTGGAGCTCTGGTTTAAATTTTCGTTTTAAAAAATAGCGTGTTAGACTTCAGTAAAAGTCTTCTGTGTTTATTACCACCGGTCATGAACTGTAATTCAACCACGACTGTCAGCAGCCTTCCAGATGATTGATGAGGAATATTTGACTGCATGATACGGTAATGTCATACATACGCACACACACACACATATATATATATATATATATATATATGTGGGGAGGGAACGACCACAGCAGCATTGGATATAAACATCCTTTATTAGTTAAATATAGAAAAATGAAAATAAACAGCTCGAGAGGGACGTCTTCCCATCTCGGAGTACAGCGATCGTCTGCTAAGGCAGGAATACATCATGCTGGCGTACTCACTGACGTCACAGAGACAGTAGCGCCGCGTAACGTTTGGAGATGGAGATGGGATTGAATTTCCCATATTCGGCCATCATGACCGGACAGACGACCTCGCCTTAAGGTACACAGCAAAAATTTATCAAAAACATTAGAACACAGTTAAAACAATTATGAAATAACAGTAAAAATGCAAAATATAAAATGGAAAAAATTAAAATAGTGATACAATACCATAGTTGGCTGGAAATAAACTGGCAAAAAAAAGACACAGCAAATACAAAATAACTAAAAGAAAAAACAATATTAGTGATGACAAGAAAAAAATGGAAAATTATGTACTTGAGAAAAAAAATTAAGTTCTTGAGAGTCAATTGTCAATAGTCTGTTGTAAAAAACAAAGTAAGTTCAGTTGAATAAAAATATCAAGTTATATGCTCAATGGTGTTGGACCAAGGTTTCAGATAGTCTGCACAAGTTGATGTTTTCACTGGTCCGTCGAAGAATGCACACTTTTCAACATCATAAATGTTGTTTGGTTTTACTTTTGTAATTTTATATGGTCCAAGAAATTTTTGTTTGAGTTTGAGACCAGGACCAAACTGGGTACGCTTGATTGCTACAAGGTCGTCGAGTTGGAAGGGGTGAGCTTGTTTGCGTCTCAGATTGTAAGTACGACGATTTTCGTCTTGAACCTTGCATATTTGTCGTTTAGCGTCTTTACGGAGATCATCACGTTTTTGGAGAAATGTAGATTTTATTTCCTCGTTGATCATATCAACAATTTTGATGTCATGGGGAGAATGCATTTTAGTCCCAAAAAGAATTTCGAATGGAGTGGAATTGATACTACGTTGGAAGGTGGAGTTGATGATTTGTTGAACGGCTGGAACATGGGAATACCATTTTTCCGGGTTGTCGATAGATAGTTTAGAAAGTACGGCGATGATGACGGAGTTGAGACGTTCAACTTGACAGTTCGATCTGGGAAGTCCAGCAGTAACAGCAATGTGACGTATATTCTGTTTTTCACAATACTCTTGAAATGCAGTAGACATAAACGCGGTACCTCTGTCTGAAATTATCCGGGGTGGATTACCGAAGACGGCTCTTTGGGTTTCCAACCTATTGATTACTTCAGCGGCGTCTGTAGACCGGGTTGGGTATAACCACACAAATTTAGTAATTGAATCAATAACTGCAAAAATGTGCTTGTAAAGCTTAGATGTACTGGCAAGTGGGCCTAGATGGTCAATATGGTACGTGTGCAGGGGTGTGTCGTCTTTTTCGATGGGATGCAGCATTCCATCTTGCTTTCCACGTTTTCTATTATTGAGGATGCATGTGACACAGTTATTGATGCATCGCTGTATTTTCTCTTTCAAGTTCGAAATAAAATATTCTTTTTGCAACAGTTCTTGAGTACGTAGTACTGCGAAGTGGCCTCGTTCGTGAGCTGCCTGAATTATGTTCGCTTGCATACCTTCGGGCACTACAAGTAAATCAGTTCCTTGAACAGTTTTATATAGCAGATTATTTTTAACTATATAGTCGTTATATGGTGCGGTTGAAAGAAGTTTTTTTATAGTTTCGATATGCTCGTCTGATTGTTGTGCTTTAAGAAGTTGTATAAGGACACTGTCCTGAATAACCATGCAGCATGGGCTTCTACTAAGGGCATCAACGTGAGCCATTTTTGAACCTGTACGATGTTCGATTTCGTAGTCAAAGTCTTGAAGATACAATGCCCATCGAGCTATACGTGAGTTAAGTTCTTTTTTACTTAAGGTTTTCACAAATGCATTGCAGTCAGTAACTATTTTAAAATGTGAACCAAGAACGTAGATACGGAATTTTTTAAGTGCTTCCACAATGGTGAGAACTTCAAGTTCGTAGCTTGTATATTTGCGTTCGTTGTCCGACGTCTTCTTGGACATGTAGTAGACGGGGTGGAAACAATTATCTTCCTTGGATTTTTGTAGCAGGACTGCCCCCAAGCCATCAATTGATGCGTCAGTGTGAATTTCAATAGGACTCTTTTGGTTTAAAATACTTAAAACGGGCTGTTGGGAAAGGAGGTGTTTTAATTTTTGAAATGCGGCTTTCTGATCAGTCTGAAATTGAAATGGGGTGTCCTTACGAAGCAGATCACTAAGGGGTTTTGCTATGGTAGAATAAGAGGGAAGAAATTTACGAAAATATCCAGTAAGACCTAAAAAACGTTGGACATCTTTTGTGTTTTTGGGATCAGGATAATTAAGAACGGCTTTAGTTTTGGAGGAGGAGGGGAACAGTTTTCCGTGCTCCACAATGTGGCCTAGAAATTCAATTTTGTTATACAGAAATTGGCACTTATTAAAGTTTATGTCAAGTCCATAATCACGAGCTACAATTAAAACAGTGTTCAGACGTTCAAGAGCTTCAGACTCATTATTCGCTGGAATGATGAGATCATCCAAGTATGGGAGTACAATACCTTTGGCAATAAGGTCACGAAAAACGGCATTTATGAATCGCATGAAAACAGAAGGACAAGAGCTTAATCCAAATGGCATATATCAGGAATTGAAATTGGCCTGAATGCGTCACGAAAACTAGTGTAACGACGAATTTTTTCGTTTACCGGGGACGTGAAAAAATCCATTACGCAAATCGAGTGTACTGAATATGTTGGCATTTTGGAGACGATCCAAAATATCGTCGATCAAAGGTAAAGGGTAGTGATCCTTGACTAACTTACGATTTAACTGCCTATAGTCTATGCAAACTCTCGGCTGACCGTTCTTTTTACGAACGACAACGACTTGACTAGCGTAGGGGGAAGAACATGGTTCTATAATTCCATTTGTTAACCATTCGTCAATTTGAGCATCCACTATATCACGTTCTGCAAATGATAAGCGTCGGGGTGTATGGAAAATTGGCTTATCGTCAGTAAGCGTTATATCAAGTTCGATGTTTGCAGTTTTCGTTTTGTTAGGTTTGTAGGCTAACAATTGCTGTTCAGCGTCATTACGGGTTTGGCGAGAAATGTTAGGACCAATATCAAAAGAAGGAGGATCGGCTGAAATTGTCATTACAAAATTGTCATGTGCGGCAGGATCATCAGGTTTTGAAATTTTTGAAAACATAGCACCGTTAGGTGTAATAGTTAAATTCGCCTGTTGGATTACATCGCAACCTAGTATGAGATCGAAAGTCATACAGTTATTTGGAACAACGGAGATATTCACTGGAAAAATTTGATCATCTATTTTAATTTCGGAAGCAAAAGAACCAATTACTTGAGTTTTTGAAAAACCGAAACCAGTTAGCATAGTAGTGCTATTCGTCAACGGTGGTGATCCGAGTTTAATCCATGCGGAATGTTTAAGAAACGTCGAATGACTGCCAGTATCCACTAATCCCGAAAATGTATTATAAAAAATAACAACCGTTTTACATATAGTAGTGGGAGAAGTAACAACATGCACCGTGTTGACACCGTCATGCGCCGTTGACACCGTCGGAGCTTTCAATTTGTGGAGTACGGCGGCAGTCCATGGACTTATGTCCAAATAAATTACAAGAAAGACAACGAGGGCCAAGAGAAGGACTAGGACACGTCTTTGAGATATGTCCAATTGCATTACAATTAAAACAGCGTTGATGAGATTTAGCAGCGCTAGCAACAGTAAATTTTGAGTCACGTCTTTGGGGTGCAGTGTTTGGTTCCGTGCCGCGTCTTTGGCCATCGCCGGCACGTCGAAAATTCGAACCAATTGTGTTCTTTTGACTAACTACGGTTTCGTATGTTCGGAGTTTTTCTTTGAATTCGGTATAATATTTTGCACCGTAAAGAATAATTTTCTCTGATGGGGTACCCTGTATTCCTTGTATAGTATACTGAATGACGGAACATTCATCAATAGTATTAGTAGTGCGGTTTGCAATTTCACGCATCGCTATAAAATACTGCATTAAACTTTCATTAGAACGCATGTGACGTCTTTCAAGTTGTCTATGAATTTCAATGGATGTGATTCTCTCAGAAAATTCATTTATTAACGCGGTCTTAAATGAATCATACGAATTCAGATTTCTTTGAGAAAACAAAAAAGTTTTAGCAGGTCCTGTAATGAGGCGTTTGGCAAAAACCAATTTTTGTTGATCACTGATAGCGGGAAATAAATTAAAGTTATCCTCCACGTCGGCAAAAAAATTGTGGACGGAATATAAATTATTGCCTGTGAACTGGCGACAGGAGGTTGAAAGGTCTCGCAACAACACCAGAAGTGAGAACTCATAGAATCAGAAATCAAAACATCGTTATTGTTTATCAAAACATCATTTCTGCTAGGAGAGGCGTCAAGCCACAGTTGTTTATTCTGGATGTCTGGCTGATGCATGGGAAAGCGTTGTAAAGGACTGGAAGTACTTTGACCTACATTTGAATCATTTGCGGTAGACTCAGAAGAAAGGATAATTTCGTTTTCAGCGTCGCATAAAAAACTCGTATCTAAAGAATTTTGAAATTTTGATAAATTGGAGAGGGCATAAAGAATATTATCGCATAACTCAATTTTGTTAGTACTGACATTATCTAAATGTAATAAATTAGCAACAGAAATAAAATCTGCGAGTGAAAGATCCTTCATTAAGCATTGTTTATGTTTCGCGACATCGAATTCTGCGGGGAATGAGGAAAATTGACGCATTTTTTTTCGCGATGAGCGGTCGAATTCGGTATAACCGAATACTTTATTTCATAATTTTACGTTTTGGGTCGTTCCGTATGTGAGGGAGTTAGCAATGAGAGGGATATCGCCTAAGGTTAGGGCCATAATGAAAATTGAAACAAATTAATAACACAACTGAGGGGGAAAATTTTAAACTTAAGAAATTTTGAAACACAAACTAGCGGGAAAACAAATAAAAATGGGGCCTTCCTCGCTTAAGGGAACAGTCCTTGTGGATCGAAGGGTATCCAATGAGATTAGGAAGAATAGTCCACGAAAGTCCAGTCTATTTTTTTATGTGAATGTCACTATCTAATAGTCGCGTTATCCAGTAGAATGGCACTATATCCAGTAGTATAGGAATGTCATTAAGTTCTCGATGGTTACACAGTTCAGCACTGCAGCAATTATTTCGTTTCGATTTCAACGTCCGTGGCGAAAAGATTGTAGATTCGTTGGTTTGTTACATGTCTTCTCGTAGAATTTTTAGTAGATCAAAATAAATATGCTTGGCGAGAGCAGCCGTCTGCTGCAATTGGCACGTCAGCCACAACTAAATTCAAAAACAAAAGTATCCACAGCCGTCTGCTGGGATGATACTTCTTTTTTAATACGGGAAACGGGTCTAGGGGGAACAATTCACGCAGGGAAAGAGAAGGAAAGGCCGAACCCCCAAATGTGGGGAGGGAACGACCACAGCAGCATTGGATATAAACATCCTTTATTAGTTAAATATAGAAAAATGAAAATAAACAGCTCGAGAGGGACGTCTTCCTATCTCGGAGTACAGCGATCGTCTGCTAAGGCGGGAATACATCATGCTGGCGTACGCACTGACGTCACAGAGACAGTAGCGCCGCGTAACGTTTGGAGATGGAGATGGGATTGAATTTCCCATATATATATATATATATATATATATATATATATATATATATATACTAGCTGGTACCCGGCGCGTTGCTACTGCAAAAAAGAACAATTTTGGAAATATCGTATTAAATTTGAAATAGCTATCTTGTTTAATTATGAATAATTGAAAGAATGAATTAGAAAGTTTGATCTTATCGACAATGAATACATTCGTTGAAATTAAATGATATATAAAGTATAAATAATATTTATTCTATTTTTTTGACTTGATCATTCAAGTGCTTTCGGGTAGACAATATTTTTTGTTTTTCCGTCTTCAGCAAAAACAAATAAATTTCTTGGCTGTCCCATTCGTGAGCATCCAACATATAACTGACCATGTGAAAAACATGGATTTTTCAGGTTCAATCCCCACACTTGTAGTGATTGGCCTTGTGCTTTGTTGATGGTCATCGAGAATGCAAGTCGAATGGGGACCTGCAGTCGTTTGAAATCAAAAGGCATGTCGGTGGGAATTCGTGGAATAAGCACATCTTCTCCCTTCGACTTTCCGTTAAGAATAGTTGCTTCGATGACATTCGGCATTAGTTTTTTTACAGCGAGTCGTATTCCATTATACAATAGGGGTGGATTAATATTTCGCAAGAGAATAATTGGCACGCCGATTTTGAGTGACAATTTGTGCGGTGGTACACCAGGATGATCCAACGAATTCAAAAACTCGATAGGATAGTTTACAACTTCGTCCGCATTCATGACGCGGTCAATCGATTTGTAGGTAACAGAATCGCCTGGAATTTGTTCTTGAATTGCATAGTTGATTGCATTGACGTCGGTGTTTTTTGGTGTCAAAATCGCACGTTCGCAAAGCCATTTATGATTTTTATAATTGGTGACAATTTGCGAAAAAACTTCCTGAATGAGTTGTTCAATGGATGGCAGAATTACGCAAAAGTTCAATGGAAATGAAATACATTTTGTGGTAGCATCAACTGGTACTTTTCCTTCGCCAATGTTCAATGGCTGTTTGGAGAATGTGTCTGCCGACGTATCATGTTGTAAATGTACGCGCATATTGGTTTTTAATGTGAGTTTTCACACATGTCTCCAAAGATACGATGCTTTGAGGCAAGCATTGAGCTCATCAGCTGGTGTTGATTTAGGAATCACAGGAAGAGTTTGTCGAAAGTCGCCAGATAATAAGATGAGGGCACCTCCGAACGGTTGTGTATTTGATCGTAAATCTTTCTGTCAAGCGCTTCAAGCGATTTCTTATGAGCCATGCTGCATTCGTCCCAGACAATAACCTTGCAAATCTGCAGAACTTTAGCCATGCCAGATCCTTTTGAAATGTTACATATTGGAGATTCCGAGAAATGAATATCCAATGGCAATTTGAGCGCCGAATGCGCTGTTCGTCCACCATCTAATAATGTCGCCGCAATAACTGATGAAGCAAGAGCCAAAGCAATTCCATTTTGAGATCGAATGTCGGCCAATAGCAATCCGATGAGAAACGTTTCTCCAGTGCCGCCAGGCGCATCAAGTAAAAACATACCACCTCTACCATTTAAAATAGCATTTGCAATTGTATCGTAGGCAAATTTTTGTTTCGCAAGCAAAAGTTGTTTGTTTGCTTTAACAACTGCACGCAAATCATTAGCATTGTACTGCTGCTCTCTTACTAAATCGCGATCACTAAATTTAATTGAAGAACGTTGTGGCGAAATAATGACAAGTTGAATAAGTTCTTTGTTGCTGATGGTTAAGCATATGTCTTCGATTTGGATCAAAGCTTGATTGAAAATATTGTCCGAAAACTCAATGGAATTGTCATTACTAATAGTACGAACACGATGCAAAATGTCTTCGCTCAAATCCTCTCTGAATTTTTCCCACAAATCTTTCGGATTGGACTGCGAACATGTGGTCAAAATGATGGCGAATAATGTTCGAATTTGTCGCGGATGACAGCTGGCACATGCATCCGTCAACGTTGTTTCCCAGTGTTGGTCGTTTTCGAGCAAATGAAGCTTTTGGCAAGCTTCTCTGTACGTCTGGCATTCTACGCCATTCACCGTTCTCAAATTTGCAAATGACGTAGGACCTTTGACATTAACCAACAGCATTCTCAAATAGTAACACTCGGCATTATTTGGGTGTACTGCATAAATGCGGCCCAATGCGTCCAAGGAATACAGATTTTGATAGCCTTCAACACGCATGCCTTGCTTACGTCGTTGGAATTTCTTAGATGTAGCATTCCATGTATAGTACTTAGTAACATCTGCGTACAATAATGTTTTGGCATATTCATCTTCTTCACAAAGCCCAAAAAATACTGTGAGTGTTGTGTGTGCTGGTTCAGCAACAACATTTCGTACAGTGTCTGCCGTGAAATAGACTCTTTGTCCATTTTCAAGATGAACACTGAGATGAGCAACATTGGGATGGCGACTGTGAATTGGGAAACTAAGAATACGCCAAACAGCTTCATTGCTGCTGATATAGCGGCCTGTTTGAAATTGACCTACTTCATAGTTGCGCGCATCAGGTTTATCAATACTGACTAATGCCATATCGCTGCCTTTGTTGACGTATTTGCATATATACTTGATGGATTTGACTGAATGACAATATTCAACGTTGATATCAGCTTTGAATGTTTTCGATAACAAAGGAGAATATGACACAATCCATTTGTTGTCGATTTCAACGTCAACATTTCTCATTCGAATTATTGCTGTATGACCTCCATCTTCTGGTTTTCGGCGCCTGTATTGAGGATATCCGTCATCACCAGTGCGTGTTTCATGAACAAAGTCTCTGGGAAACTTTTTCGTGCATTTTTTATCTACCATTCAAGGAGATTGTGGATTCATTGTTCCGCATGGTCCATGAACCATGTTTTTCGTCACAATATCGAACAGCATTCGATCTTCTTCAGGATTAGGAATTTCTGCAGAATTGACATCATCAATTTGAGCTGCGTGGATTTTTGTTTTAAGCCAAATGAGAATGCGTGCATGTGGAAGTCCTCTCTTCTGCCATTCAATCGCATACATCCAGCAGCGAGTTTCACCATAAATGTGATACTTCACAATTAAATCCATGAATTTAGTTAGTTTTTGCTTGAATACTCAAGCAGTCAAATAGTGTCGATCGGATGGTAGCTGACCGGGCAACAGAAGCTCTTTTATCTCATCCCATGCTGGATTGCACGTAAATGTAATGAAAAAGTCGGGTCGGCCATATGAACGCACATATGTCATGGCATCCTGTGCATATTCATGCATATGCCGTGGGCTGCCATTGAACGTTGCTGGAAGTATGACCATTTTCCCAATGTCTGAAACATTCCCATCGTTTGCAGTTGCATCGCGTAAGTGAATGTATTCTTCGGAACGCAACGATTTTTGATTTAAGCGAATAAATAACAAATGTTCGGATTCAGTTTTGGCATACATGTCTACTACGTATTGATGAAATAGTTGACAACATTGCAAAATATGATTTGTTCCATTTTGAGGTATCATTATGCGGTATGAATAATAATTCATCGTTGATACTTTTTTATTGACTTGTTCACCTGTAAGAATAAAGAAAACGGAAGATATAAAAAACTTAAATTACATTCACAAATAATGAAAAGTTAAAAAGAAATTAATACTTTCATTTGATTAAATGAAATAAAGATATCTGTAATTACCTGTAATTGGATTAGTTTGAATAATATTAAAGTGATATCCGTCCTGCCCTTCCCATAAAATTATGGGATACTGCAGCGCATCGTATGATCAATGTGTTTCAGCGACAAGTTGAATTGTATCATTCCGTCGCTGAAGAATTATATCACGCGTATTACGTTCTTCGCCAACTAGGACAATTGCAATTTCATTGACGGTAGGTGCGTTGTAGCGTCCGGGATGCTGTCCGACTGGTGTTTTGTCAGCTCCTATTTTAATTGCGTAATTATCCGCTGGTAAATTGTCAATCAAAGTTTTGAATAAATTTATCAATGTATTGTGTTGGTGGAAAAATGTTTGTAAACAGAATACAATTTGGTTCCTGGAATTACATCGCAGCGTTGATCAACTTGTGTATCATCGTCACCCACAAAATATATTTGTAAAAATTTCTGTTCAGCGTCCGAAACGGGTAGAAATGAACCAACACGGTGATATATTTGTCCTTGAATTTTGAAAGTAGGCATGTAGTGATCTTGAAACACTTTGGGCCTGTTCACATAGGAGTCCGTTGCGTAGCGTTAAGGGAAAGGTGACGTTGAGACGAAAATAAACCAATCATAGGCGTTAAAAATTTCATTGCTAATCATTTGGAGGCCTATGATTAGTTTATTTTCGTCTCAACGTCATCTTTTCCTTAACGCAACGCAACGGACTCCTATGTGAACAGGCCCTTTGTCAGCTCCAAAAGATGTCATTTGAAACGCTGAATTATATTTGCGAATGTTCTGCAAAAAGTGTTTAGAATCAGGTGAGTCGCCTGAAAGCAATGACAACAATGGATCAGGTGGTGGATGCAATGCTGGCAATTTAACTTTGCCATTCGCGCAGCACATTCCTGGTGTTTCATTTTTGAACTTAAGTGAACTGCAATGCCCACAGGCATTATCCATTTTGTCGATAATTACACTGGGATGAAAACTGTAATCGTAGTTAACATTATATTGAAATGCAGCTAGATTCAAATCAACATGTACTGTTCGTCGAGATTCAGTAGCTCGTAAACGTTCTCTTTTAATTCTTGCTGCATGTTGATCTTGAGATTCTGATGCGTGTGATCCGGTAGCATATAAACGTTGTCTTTCAATTCTTGCTGCATGTTGATCTTGAGATTCTGATGCGTGTGATCCGGTAGCATATAAACGTTGTCTTTCAATTCTTGCTGCATGTTGATCTTGAGATTCTGAAGCATGTGAATTTGCAATTCGTAAACTATCTGTTTCATTTCTCGCTTGTCGTTCCTCGTTTGTTTGAGAAGCTCGAATTCACTTATTTCTACGTGCTGCGCTGGTAGATCTATTGAGTGACGAACGTTTAGGAGGCATATTTTTTAAAGAAGCAATTGACATGATATACGCTTGTATAACCGAAATATCGATTCACTAAATAAAGATGACTATTCATTAACAAAAAGAAAAAAAATTAAGACTTGCAGTAAATACTTTCGATTTCATTTCACTTCATCGCTGATACGATTAGTTTGCATAATATTAAAGTGATATGCATTAAGTTTTAAGCCATAGATGTATAAATAAATAATTTTAAAAATTCTATAATCATATATTAAAGTTAATAGCTTAGAGAATAATGTTTAAATTGGTAATTTCAAAGCACAATTTTAGAATTTTTATAACATAAACAAATAGCAATTTTCAAATATCTTCAGTATATTTGAGTTTGAACAGTTTTTCAATTCATGAAATGGATAAATAACACACTCATTGAAAATGAATGACTTTCCATCTTTATATTTTCTTTTTTTAAAAAGAAATATTCCGGCGTTGCCACGTATATGAAAATAATATATCAAATTCATTCTTGCATGCGCCAATATATGAATAAATCACGTTTTTAATTCATGTCTATTTATTTTTAAGGAAATGTTATAATTTAATTGGAAACAATGAAATGTTACAATGGCTTTGAACAAAACTATCCGGGGTGAAGTCCCATATCCTGTGCTGGAAAATTTGGCGATTTTTTTTTTTTGCGATTTTCAATATCCTTTGATATCGCGCAAACTTGTTCTAACATAATTCGGGAATGGAACGTCGTAGCGGGATGAAAATAGTCTATAACCTTCGCGCAAGTTCAAGCAATAAGTTGACCAAGTTTCATCGCAATCAGATGAACGGTACGGCAGCGCATAAAATACGAACAAACAAACATTTATTTACACACACACACACACACTATATATATATATATATATATATATATATATATATATATATATATATATATATATATATATATATATATTGATTGTGATGTTTGAAATTCAGCCTACCAGTATGACGAATAATAATATTTGCTAGATTCCTGCACCTGAGATTCTTTGCTGAAAAAGCAAATTTATTTCCTGCCCCTCTGTACAATCGAACATCTTGTCCAGAAGTCTTTCAAAGCCCGTGCTCAAGAGGACCTATCCAACCGGGTAGCCCATGGCCCAAGACATGGGCGACTACCATCCCGAAATTATGTAATGGCCCAAGGCGTAGAGCAGTTGCTGAGTTCCGCCTAGCCACCGGACATGACTGCCTACGGAAACATCTCTTCAGACTCGACATTGTTCCTTCCCCGGCCTGCACCCTGTGCGGCTTCGGCGAGGATATGGACTCCGCCCATCTTTTGCACTGCTCTGCACTAAGCAAGTCTTCTCTCCTCGAGCGTTACTGGGAGGCTAGAGACAAATTAGATTGATGAACTATTTGTTACAGCTTTAATTTCTTGTTTCTTTATGCTCTGTATTTGTTTTGTATCCCCGTATTTCTATTTTCCCTAGTATCTGCTGTAATTGTTCATAATCTGCCATCTATACTAATATATAAAGAGAGAGGGGATTTTGTACGTGGAGGGTAATCTTCAGAACCACTGTACCTATTTGAAAAATTCTTTCACTGTTTGAAAGGTACATTATTCCAGATGGACATAGGCTATATATTATGTACCAAAATCGTGGTACGGAAAGTTCTTTTTTTTTTTTACAAGTGCATTCAACGAAATGAAATAAATATGCCAGTTACCACAAATGAGAAACAGAGATTTTTATAGATATCAAAACTAACATACAAGCTTCTTTTGACAATCTTCGTTGGACTTCAACAATCGCCAGCCTCTAGGTAGCTTTCTTGACAAATTGTGATTTAAAAGAGCTTTAATTAATAACACATAAAAATATAAGCAAGTGAAATTATACAACCTTTCACAACTATATCGAGGCCTCCGAAATCTATGCCAAGGTCTCCCGTTACATCCGTCACGACAAACTACCTAAACTAATCAATCACCTATCTCGTCAAGGATATCGCTTCAACTCAATTGCAGTTCTAAAAACCTATTTTATCTCGCAAAACAAAACCCGCGTTGCCACACTACACAACCAAACGATTTTCCAACAATCAACCTAAAATCCAGATTTATCACTTACTCCTTGGTTTTAATTCCACAACTCCCGAAACATCGCACTTTGGCTATAAAACGCCAAATTGGCTCCTAAACATGTAACATTATGTATATCTAATCAGTAGAAATAAAGTTCGGGGCTTAATCCTAACAATCTCCATTGTTACCGCTACTGTCCTCTACCGCTTTTTGTGGCGAAGTCTTGAACGATCCTTAGCGTGGTGCTATCTATACTAATATATAAAGAGAGAGGGGATTTTGTACGTGGAGGGTAATCTTCAGAACCACTGTACCTATTTGAAAAATTCTTTCACTGTTTGAAAGGTACATTATTCCAGATGGTCATAGGCTATATATTATGTATATCTAATCAGTAGAAATAAAGTTAGGGGCTTAATCCTAACAATCTCCATTGTTACCGCTACTGTCCTCTACCGCTTTTTGTGGCGAAGTCTTCAACGATCCTTAGCGTGGTGCTATCTATACTAATATATAAAGAGAGAGGGGATTTTGTACGTGGAAGGTAATCTTCAGAACCACTGTACCTATTTGAAAAATTCTTTCACTGTTTGAAAGGTACATTATTCCAGATGGTCATAGGCTATATATTATGTATATCTGATCAGTAGAAATAAAGTTAGGAGCTTAATCCTAACAATCTCCATTGTTTCCGCTACTGTCTTCTACCGCTTTTTGTACCGAAGGTTTCAATGATCCTTATCGTGGTGCTATCGCGGTGGGCTTCTGTTCTGACGCTAGCGGTTCGAATCTAGCCGTTCTCCGGCACGCCTTTTACTTTTAAAAATTTTATTTTTATTATTAACTATCATAAAATTAATTTAATGTATTATTTAGGTTATTATTAAGGTAAAAAAAACATTTACAATTTATTGGCTATCAACTGGAAATTTATTGGTAAAATATTTTGTTCAACCCGGACAAAGTCGGGACGGGCCGCTAGTTAGAAATAAATATAAAAAAAAGATTGTTTGCACGCTTGATATTATATTTTGTATTATTCGCGTGATATTTTATTTTGTATAAAGGCCTGTTCACATAGGAGTCCGTTGCGTAGCGTTAAGGGAAAGATGATGTTGAGACGAAAATAAACCAATCATAGGCGTTAAAAATATCATTGCTAATCGTTTGGAGGCCTATGATTGATTAATTTTCGTCTCAACGTCATCTTTTCCTTAACGCAACGCCACGGACTCCTATGTGAACAGGCCCTTATTCTCATAGCTGAAGATGGCAATTTCTATATTTTTAGTCTATATGATGGAATACGTTTGTAGGTTGTATTTAGGACAAGGAACCAATTATATACAATTTTACTTCGCTGGAATCGCCGAGTAGGGCATCTCCTGAGATCGTCGAGTAGGGCATCTCAGTATCTTGTGATAAATATTTTGTTTTCTAATTCTGAATAAATGTTCATGTTGTTCAACGCCTGAAGTGTATAATACAAAAGAACCAAACGTCAAATTGACGCATCTGAACAGGATTTGTATTATATTTGGTATTGAGAACTATATATTGCATCTTTCAACGAAGAAACGATAGAAACTTCTGTTTTCCAGTTTTGTTAATTATTGGACAGTTTCGTCTCAATCTAACATGGCTTTTTTAGAAAAAGCACATAAAGAAGATTTAAGGACTGTTGCGACTGAAATAGGGATACCAGATACCGGAAACCTTCTTATGGTTCAATTAAAGAAGCTAATTACTGAAAATGAAAACTACGATGAGGAGTTCGTGAAGGGACTTTTAGCAACATTGAAAGAAGAACGGAAAAGAAAAGAAGAAATCGAAGAACGAAAAAGAAAAGAAGAAATGGAATTTGAATTGCAGAAGATGCGTCTTGAAAAAGAACTAATGAGTAATGGAGCTGAAACCGGACAAAGAACTGAATTAAACATTAAACCAAGGTTTGATTTACACAGCATTTTACAGAAGTTTGATCCACAAACGAATGATGTAAGCCTTTATCTTGTTCTTTTCGAACGTCAAGTGAAGAGAGGAGAGATCAAGAAAGAAAATTGGGTTTCGCATTTAATAGGACTCTTACCGTACGATGTGGCCCAAATAATTGCAAGAGAGAGTGAAGAAATCACTGATGATTATGAGAAAGTGAAAGAACTGTTATTAAAACTGTATAAACTTACTCCAGAAAGATTTCGACAATTGTTTACAAAACATCACAAGAAACCAGAAATTACGTAGTGCGATTTTGCTTATGAACTGAAAAATTACTTTAACGAATGAATACGAGGCTTAGGTCTAAAGAATTTTGAAGAATTATCTAATTTGATCATAACAGATCAGATCAAACGTAAAGTGCCTGCAGAGATTCGCGACCATTTCATTGACGAATGGTCCCAGTTCAAAATTCCAGAAGACATTGCGAATAAGCTGGATAATTACGAAAATGTTCGGATTGGTATGAACAAAAATACAAGAAATTCCTTTTCGAAGGAGAATTCAACGAGCAATTTTAAACGTCAAAATTTTAATCATAGTGACAGAGGAGAACATAATCGCATGGACAGGAAATATATACCCCCTCAGCAGAGAGAACACCGGTATAAAACTATAAAAAGAGAAGATTACCCAAGTACGAGAAACCAAACAACCAAAGAATGTTATATTTGCGGTTTGCCTCATTTTGCAAGAGACTGTCAAAAAAGAATTGCAATGAACAAGCAACCAATAAAAGGGAGAAACAAGGTGACATTTTAACTGCTGAAATAATATTTGATCATCTTAAACGTGAGAAAATGGACCTACATATTAATCCGCTTCAGTATGTAAACGCTTTGGTGGACAATCAATAGTTAAAGACTTTAATTGATACAGGAACACAAATAGCAGTAATAAGTTCCGAATTCATGTCTCCACAGAAATCAAGAGGAAAAATGATTTTAACGATTGCCTTTGGCGAAAAGATTGAAGCCGGATTGGCGAAGTTCCAAGTTTCATTACAAAGAGGAGAGAGTAGCGAATTTTCCCGCCCCATAGAGATCCTGGCTGCGGTAACTAACAAATTGCAAAGACAGTTTATCATTCCAAGTAAAATTTATGACCTGTTGTTGAAGAATTCCAAAGAGGAAATGCACAACCCTGGTTTGAATATAAACAATAAATGTTCCACTAATGTTTTACGATTCACAGAGCAGGAAGAAATTTTGTGCGCTGAAACAGGAAGTGATGAGTCAGATTGTTCTCTAAGTCAAAGCAATCTGCTACGAGAGGAGCAATATGAATGCAGAACATTAGAAGGAGTTCGAAAACATTTAGCGCTTGGAAAAGGGCATTTCTTTTTGATGGATGGATTAATATTCCATAAAGAAAAACTATTAGACGAGACTGTGAATCAGCTTGTGTTGCCAGAAAAAAGGAGAGCTCAAGTTTTAAAATTAGCTCATGAATCCGTTTTCGGCAGCCACATGGGTTTAAAGAAAACTAAATAAAGAATTCGCTATACTTTTTATTGGCCTAACATGACTAGTGAAATTACTGAATACTGTAAATCATGCAAAGAATGTCAACTACGAAGTCCTGAGAAAATGATTAATAAAATCCCTATTACTCCTGTGCTTAGACCAGACTTGCCATTTGAATGTGTTAATGTGGATATTATTGGACCAATTGAACCTCCATCAGCTCGTCGACATAAATATGTGTTTTGCTTAATTGATCAGCATACACGCTGGCCGGAAGCAATTCCTCTGCGTTCTCCGATTGCAAAAGCAACTTGTGATGCTCTGTTGGAAATTTTCATGCGAACTGGAATTCCCAAAGTTATAGCATTAGATAAAGGAACTAACTTTATTTCGAAACTGACTCAAGAGTTTGTGAATCGCTTAGGTTCTTCTCCTAGATTTTCTGTGCCTGGATATGCAGCCAGCAATGGACTTGTGGAAAGATACAATCAAGTTCTTAAGAATGCTCTTCATCATGTAATTCGATCTGACCCTAGTAATTGGGATAAGTACATTCCATTCCTGTTGTTTGCTTATAGAGAAGTTCCAAATTGTACAACCGGAGTATCTCCTTTCAAGTTGATGTATAGCCGAGAAGCAAGAGGTCCTCTTAGTGTGCTTAAGTCTAGTTGGTGTGGAGAAATTTCTTTACCACTAAATATGGATAAGTCAGTAGTTGATTATCTCCAAGAACTTAAAATAAATCTAGAAAGAGCAGCAGAACAAGCTTCAATTATTTCAGCAGGAAAACAAAGGGCTTATACCGACTATTTTAATCGTCGCACAAAATCGAAAGAATTCAACATAGGAGAACAAGTCTATCTGTTGATTCCAAACTCTTCCAACAAGTTGTACGCGCGATGGACTGGACCAGGAGAAATAGTTGGCCATCCATCAATGCATTCATACAAAATAAAACTTCCTGATGGAAACGTGCGACACTGTCATGTAAACAAAATCAGAAGATATTACCCAAGAGTTAATGCAGTCGGAATCGTTTTTGATGACGATGAAGAATTTGGTGAAATTCCTGCATCTCCTAGAGCTGTGAGTCAACAAAAATAGTCTGAGAAAATCCACGATTTAAATCTACAGCATTTATCTGAAAAAGACAGAACCCAGATGATTGAGTTGTTGAAGAACCATCAAGAGCTTTTTAAAGGAAAGGTGAAGATTGCAAAGATTGGCGAACATAAGATAAGGCTTGAAAATGGCAAAGAAAGGACAAAAACGTACATCTACAGAATACCAGAAGCTCTGAAATCTCAAGTAGATGCCCAAATCGACGAATACTCGAATTAGACTTAATAGAAGAGAGTTCAGCAGAGATCGCTCATCCCATTGTGTGTGTAAACAAGAAGGATGGAGCCTTGCGTTTGTGCATTGATTACAGATCCCTCAACGCCGTTACCAAAGGTGATGATTTTCCCATGGAAGATGTCCTTCAACTACTCCACTGCATAGGAAAAGCCAATATTATAACTACACTCGACTTACTGAAGGAATATTGGGCTATTCCGATGGAAAAAGAAAGTCGAGATTTCACTTCGTTCAAGACCCACAGAGCTCAGTACAGGTTCAAGGTGATGCCTTTTGGTCTAAGAAA
Source organism: Dolomedes plantarius (assembly GCA_907164885.2). Lineage (NCBI taxonomy): Eukaryota > Metazoa > Arthropoda > Arachnida > Araneae > Dolomedidae > Dolomedes > Dolomedes plantarius. Next base: position 6,288,640 of record OU015493.1, read on the forward strand.
TGCAGCGGCTACATTTCAGCGAGTAATGAACAAAGCTCTAGCGTCATACAGAGAATTTAGTCGTGCTTATATAGACGACATTGCAATATTTTCCAATAATATGGAGGACCGTCTAAAACATCTGGATATTATCCTCTCTAAGTTAGAAGAACTGCAGTTTACTGTAAACTTAAAAAAAATGTGAGTTTGCAAGATCAGAAGTTAAATACCTAGGGCATATCATCGGTTCTGGGAAACATCAAGTAGACCCTGATAAAATCAAGGCAATATCTCAACTACCAATACCCTCAACCAAGAAACAACTGAGGAGCATGCTCGGATTGTGCAACTATTATCGAGAATACATACCTTGTTACGCTGAGATCGCCTTACCTCTCACGGAGCTCACTAAGAAGAAAGTTCCAGAAAATTTCCTTTGATCAGATGTACACAACATAGCCTTTAACAAACTAAAAGTTGCTTTAATGAACGCCACAGCACTTCACACTCATGTGATGAGTGAACCATTTATAATACCTACGGATGCATCCCAGTATGGTATTGCTGCTTGTTTATCTCAAAGAAACAATGGGTTACTTCGAACTATTGCTTACGCAAATCAAAAACTGAATAAAACCCAGCAAGATTGGTCTACGATAGAGAGGGAAGCATATGCTATCGTTTGGAGTTTGAAGAAGTTTGAAACTCTAGTTTTCGGTTCTGAAATAGAACTATATACAGACCACAACCCTCTATCTTACCTAACAAAATGTGCCCCTCAATCTTCACGATTACAACGATGGGTTTTTGCGCTCCAAAAATATAATGTAAATATAAAACATTGTCCTGGATCTAAAATGTCCCATGCAGACGCATTATCCAGACTATTTGAAGATAAGTAGAGACTATTATATGGACATTAAATACATAGAACTTTAAATTTCGCTATATTATCTTAGTATTTTGTTTAGTGTTTATTTACGTTTGTGTATTTATTGTTTGTTTTTATATGTTTATTCCTATTCATTTTGTATTTTGTACTGAATATGTTAAATTTTATGCGGTCTGAATTTCCAACTAATTAAATTCAGCTCTGTGTTACATTTAAAGAAAATTTTAACACAGATCTTGCGGGGGAGGTGTGATGTTTGAAATTCAGCCTACCAGTATGACGTGATATAATATTTGTTAGATTTCTGCACCTGAGATTGTTTTCACGCATGATATTATATTTTGTATTATTCGGGTGATATTTTATTTTGTATTATTCTCATTTTACAATTACTGAAGATGGCAATTTCTATATTTTTAGTTTATATGATGGAATACGTTTGTAGGTTGTATTTAGGACAAGGAACCAATTATGTACAATTTTACTTCGCTGGGATCGCCGTGTAGGGCATCTCCTGAGATCGTCGAGTAGGGTATCTCAGTATCTTGCGATAAATATTTTGTTTTCTAATTCTGAATATATGTTCATGTTGTTCAACGCCTGAAGTGTATAATAACAAAAGAACCAAACGTCATATATAAATATATATATATATATATATATATATATATATATATATATATATATATATATATCTTATATATATATTTCTTCTGTCCGGGTGTATGTAACTGAACTCCTCCTAAACGACTGGACTGATTTTTATGAAATTTTGTGTGTGCGATTAAGTTGAATCGAGAATGGTTTAGATTCACAATTTGATCCGATAGAAAATGTTTTTATATTTTTAATTAATTAATAAAAAACCAACAATTTGTAAGGGGGTGCGTCCGGTAAATGGAAGCTGTTACAGTTTGTGGAATCGGCCCTCTGGGTAATGCCGTCCACGTTAGGTTTAGTTAGCAAACAGCGAGCGAAAAGATAAAACTAAATAAAATCAAAAAGTTTCAATTCATATATTAAACCAGAATAATAAATGAAAATAATAATCTTTCAAGTCAGATTTTATACTCTAAAATACATCAGATCCAACGGCATATTCATACTCTCGACACGCGATGGAAAATTCGAATCAACCACGCTAAGTGACACGAGATCTTTTTTAATCCCTACTGCAATCCCCTCGCCTATATCTTTGTGTCTATTGAAGAGTTAAAGACTAAGCTTCTAACCTGCTAACTTATTTCTGACTAAAAACTCCTCTGACATGTATAATCATCAGCCCACAACTTTCGAATAACGAATAAGTTTCACTTTACTCAGTAGAATACTGTGTCATCGTGGCGTATTCGGAGGGTACCATGCAGCAAGTACCATGCTATCGACCCGGGTTCGAATGCAGAGTCTTGTATATATATATATATATATATATATATATATATATATATATATATATATATAAGAATAAGCTGAAAGAGAAAACCAGTAATAGCTCTAAAGCTACTTGCAGCCAGGAACAAACAACATGAAAAGAAAAGTATGAATAAGGTTTTTGACAGCATTTCTTCATCAGCGGTGTCAATACTGTCTAAAAACCAATGGATTGTTTCTGATGAGTATGATCTATAAAATAAACACACTCAGACACCGTACAATCCATTATTAACAGAAGAATTGATTAATAAATGAATTAAGTTTGAATAAAAGTACTTAACCAAAGACACCAAGCCTGGCGCTAGTCAGAGTGGAAGTTAAGAACTTGTAACCGCAAGTTGACTGACGTCACAAAAGTTGCAACCATTGAGGTAGTGGATTCTCAGTTACAGACTTACTTAGGATACCGTATTTTAGGACTATTTTTCCCTTAATTATTTAGTTTATTATTATTATTATTACTAAGAGTTAATTTTATTATTATCTTATTTTTACTTATGATTTTTATTTTTATTTTTAGTAGTTATTTTTTCTATTTTAACCTATTGCTATGTTTAACATATTAATGCAACAGAACAAACTATTCATTAAAACAAAAACAACCAATTATGTTTTTGGATAGACTTACTGGGTAATTATTCCGAGTTAGCACAGCTTTCAAGTCTATAATATGCTTAATCCTATTGTCTTTAGAACATAGCCTATTTATACGAACTAACTGATTTACAATAATGTTATTAAAAACAGATTTATGTAAACAGGTTAGATAATTTTGAAATTTAACAATATTAAAATTATAGTCAGATCTTTTGTCGTATAAGTCAAAAGTAAATTTACTGTGAGTATTTAATTTAATATTAATATCTAAAAAGTTTACATTAATATTATCATGGCTACTTTTAATTAGTTCCAGATTAGGAGGGTAAAAATTTAAGTCTATAGGGTTATTACTTTTATTAATTACTATTATATCATCTATATATCTAAATATATTGCAATTGCTATTTTCTATATTATTAATTTCAAAATAATATAAGTATAAATTAGCTAGCATACTTGAAGCATTACCACCTTGTGGTACACCTTTGGACTGTAAGTATATACTATTATTATGAACTATGTAATTATGTTTAGTTACTAATTCTAGGAGCTTATTGAAACGAGTTAGTTTAATTTCGTTGCTTAAGTATTGAATATTATTTTGTACTAACATTATGATTATTCTATTTAAATCAATTATATCAATATTATTAAATAGATCTTTAAAATCATAAGTTACTACATATTTACAGTTATCTAATGTTTGTAGTTTTCTAATTAGACTATAGCTATTATCAATTATACCACAAACACCAGATGTTATATTTTTATAGATTAATTTAAGGTACTTTAATAATAATTTACTTGCTTTTGTAGCATAAGTGTTGTGACCACAGGTTACTGCTCTAAAAGCAATAGGTGTTTTATGAAATTTAGGAACTAAAGTAATATAAGGAAAAAGATAATTGTTAGATGAAATACTATGAAATTTAGGAACTAAAGTAATATAAGGAAAAAGATAATTGTTAGATGAAATACCTAGTAGTTTATATTTTGCTATTATTTTCTTAATAATAATACTAGTAGTTTCTTTTAATGGCTGAAAAAGATCACTATTTTCTAGCTGTTTTTTTAAACATATGGCAAAATATTTTTTACAAATTATTGCATAGTTGTTGGCTGCTTTATCTACATAAGTTACTATAAAGTCATCTTGTAATATATATATATATATATATATATATATATATATATATATATATATATATATATATATATATATATATATATATATATATATAAAGGTCTGTCCAGAAAGTAATGAGACTGATTCCATAAAATTCGCCCCTCAGGGGGTTTACCTACTTTAGGTAAACACAGGTGTCGCAATCCCGAGGTACCCCACCGAACTATCTTTCCTTTCCCTTTTCCTCTCCTCTCTTCCTTTACTTTTCCCTTTTTTTCTCTCTCGGTGGGGTTCCTCTTCGGAGGCGAGGGCACCTGTTTAGTAGGTTTTGCAGTTCTGCTGCTTCTTGCTGCTAGTGGGGTCTTTATCACCCACGTGTTTGCCGTGCGTGGAGACTCGTGTCCCCGGAAAAGGGAATCCTGGTAGTTGAGGGTCAGTTTTGGTTGCCCAACACACTGCTTAGGCCCCCGCTTCGGGTAAATGGGAGGTACTTAGTAGTTCCCTAATGTATCAATCGGCTGGTCGCTGACTTTGGCTAGGAACCAAGTAATCGTTCCAATTTCTGGACATCTCGTTAAGGATGGAGGTCGTTTCAGGGTCGTTTCGTTCGCGTAAAGTTCTCGGTTAGCACTGGTGCACGTATGTGCATCCCCTTGTTGGGTTCCATGGTGGGTGGTGCGGCCGGGAACTGAATTTTAAGCCCCTTTATATGGACACTTTTTTAAAAAATCCCACTGTGAGGGATAAATCACCATTGGAAAATCAATGTCATTCATCCTCTCCTTCTCGGAAGGAGCAACAAATGTGCACGACTGTTAAATTTGATAATTTTTTCATTATAAAAGCTAAAGACAACACCTTTAAAGTTGTTTCATCATTTTTCATTCAGAAGACGATTCAGTCAACCATAAGGGCCTGTTCACATAGGAGTCCGTTGCGTTGCGTTAAGGAAAAGATGACGTTGAGACGAAAATAGGCCAATCATAGGCGTTAAAAATTTCATTGCTAATTGTTTGGAGGCATATGATTGGTTTATTTTCGTCTCAACGTCATCTTTTCCTTAACGCAACGCAACGGACTCCTATGTGAACAGGCCCTAAGAGATGTGGCCTCAGTTCGAAAATTGCACTCGGGTGACCTTATGGTAAAGATATTCTCGGCCAATCAGGCATCCATCTTATCTAAAACTACCACATTAGGCAATTTTTCTGTAAGTGTAATACCTCATAAAACACTAAATTCTTCAAGAGGAGTGATTTCGGAATCAGAACTGTTTAACATTCCTGAGCCCGAAATTTTGGAAAATTTAAGGGAACAAAACGTAATAAATGTACGCCGAATAGCAATACGCCGGGATGGTAATGTGCTTTCCACCAAACATCTTATATTGACCTTTAACTGCCCAAATCTCCCGACCCACATTATCCCAAATCCCGACCCAAAGCTGCGTACTTTCGCTGTTCTGTGAGACCCTACATACCGAAACCTTAAATTTTCGAGCGAAACCCATAAAATTGCCACCAGTACCTAAAAATTGTAACGGAATGAGAGAAACCCCAAAATTTCAGTCTGATTTTCTAGAGCTGTGTGACATCCACACTAAAAAAAAAATAAATAAAAAATAAATAAATAAATAAAAATTCTTCTTTCTTTTAATTCTATCATCTAAACATACTCTTTGAGGGAAAATTTCAGTATGCTTATTTTAAGATTTTTTCTTGGATTTATGTTTCTTAAAATATTTTATTTTAACTTGAACACAGAATTTGTATTTTATGTTACGTAACAAAAATTATGATCTACCCATTGGTCATACTTCATTTATAGCGATACTGAAGTGTAATCTGATTGGATAGTGAGTAAAAAGTATTTGCAAGATTTTGTAACCTTTGTTTAATATATGTTGGCAAACTTGGCTGTTTCTTTTTTCTTCAAAGCGAAACTATTGGCGAAAGAGTTCTGTTTACGAGATGTAACCCTACTTTTCATTTCTTTCCTCTACGTGCTCTAAGATTTTGACAGTAGGGTACCGTACAGGGTTTTTTACTATGTGTTCTTTCCTAGCGACATGTTAATAAAGCAGAGTGAAACAGATTATTGCAATTTTTACCTTAACCTATATTATCCAATTCATGTTTAATATTTACTTTTGAATTGATTTGATACAGATAAATTTATTCTGAGTTATGATGTCAAATCAGTCGCAAAGAATGCGTAAGAATATCTCTCCGGGTGCTGCAACAAAGCAGGGTCCTATGAGGGCTACAGTTCCATTATCTCTTATGCATCAAACATGCAGTCCAACTAAATGTTTGAAGAGTAGTCCTTCAAAATCACCCCCCATAAGCTGGTCAAGCGATGCAAATAGAGTCAATACAAGGTTATCTCCGGATAATCGGATATCGCCGGAAACTCATACAACATCGATGGGATGTAGAGGTAAGAATGTATTTTAATGATTTTTTTTCCCCGTCTCTCCTTAGTACATTAGTTAATTTCGTATTATGACTGTAGTCCTTGTTTTTAAGATAGCTCATTAACATTTTTAATATATCGAAGGTGAAATTGTGTAATGGAAAAAGAGGTTAAAGAAAGTGTTTTTAATAGTTTTAGTCAATATTAATGAAATGAATTGGATGGTTTTTAGGATCAATCGCATAAACCAATTAAACACTTTGCATGAATTTCTTATAATTACGTTCTATTATGTAGGTTTAGTGAATCTAAACCTCCGAATACAGATTTTCCGGTTCTATGACTGTATTTATATATTTTATGTGATTTTTGAAAAGTAATTGAACGACCATAATTGCAAAAACTACCTTAAGAGAAACTTTACTGTGCCATCATTTGGGTATTTAATTTACCACCCTGTTGATATTGATCGCTGTTAAAACACATGAGAAACGGGAATCCTTGATCGTAAAAATATTCAGCATTTGCAAGACATACGGCAGCAAAAGTATTTTTACATAATGTTGTTTGTGCATGCCAACGAACAAAAATTGAGGTCTAGCAAGTTATATAGCTCAGAGATGTGCCGAAAAATAGTTAGTAAGAATTGCATATCTTACATCAGATCATCAAACTGGGAAGTACAAAACAAATTTCGTAAAATTATGAACACACAATAGTTATATATTTTCACTTCATTATTTTTTTATCAAGTCATAAATTTGCATTGTTGATTTTCAAATGAAATTATAAAACAAATGAATGAACACAGATTGGTAATTTGTATGAACATTGAAAGAAAACTGTAAGCAACATAATTTCATTTTAGACGTGTTTAGTGTTAATGACAGTGTTACATGAACTCTTAAATGCATCTATTTAATATTTTTGTTTAGTTCTACCATTGATCTAATTGTATTTCCAAGTTTAATAGAATAATTCATTTTTGTGTCAGCTGGACTGAAATTTCATATTTATTGCATTTAAAGGCTTTTAAATCTTGTTTGAAAATGTTTTCAGGGTATGCAACCGTATTTGATTTTCTTAAGGCCTAGCTACATCTGTAAATATCATATTGTTCAGTAAATATGCACAAGAGTGTTTAAATTGTGTATATAAATATATTGTCATAAAATTATACATGTCAAAATGTTCTTTTTCTCTGAGTATATTTTGATCAAAATTAGATCTTGTGTTCTAATACATTTTTTAAAGAATTATCCGAAATGATAGATCTATGAAACTGTTAGAAACCTGTGATACTCTATTTATTTATTAAATTAGAAACAATGAAAATATAGAGTATAGCCTATCTTAAATTCTGTAATACGAAGATAACCATTATTTCCTTTACATAATCATCATTTTATATACCAATAAGTTCTCTTTACAAACTTTTATAATACTTGATCAGTGATTAAAATTATGGTCAAGTTTTAGCCCTGAATAATGAATCAAATTAAAATTCTGTTGAAAAGGATTAAATATCCATTTAATTTATGTAGTCATTTAGTTTTACTTGATGTTAGAGATTTAGGAAGTTACACATCTCTTTGTTTAAAATATGCTTCTGTAGCAGTTCCCTGTTATCTGTTTAGATTAAAAATGATGAACTTATGTCTTTCCTGTGAAATTTGAGTACATTTATTTTATGATGTTTGTGGGTGTAAATAAGTATTTAAGTTTTATTCTTTTAATTAAATTTTCAGGAAACAATTTTAAACAAATATTGTTGCTGCAGTAACTTGATAAATTTGTTTAAATAATAAATTTTTTTGGTATAATTAGCATACAATGCAGACAATTTGATTTCTTAAAAAGTTTTAGACAAAGAAAAAGCATTTAGAAGTGCAAAACACTACTGTTTCTTTTTGGAACTACTTTATTTCATAATGTGTTCATTTTGCTGTAATGTAGTATTAATAACATTTACTGTACTCAATTGAGAACTACTCATTTATTTGATGTATATAAATGGAAAGAGCATTTATATAGGATATATCAGATATATGGGTCATTCTCTGAAAAGTGGCTGTTTAAAAAAAAAAAAAAATTGAGCCCAAATAAAATTGCCTCAAAATTTAGCCTGCAAGTACATTTGTGCTATATATATATCAAATAAAAATATGAACCAAACTGTACTAGTTAGATCTTCTGGGATTTTAATTATTCTAATTATTGAATAAACGAGGGAATGATGCTGTGTATGAGGGAATGACGTCGCTATTAAAATTGCCTCTTTTTATATAACAAACTAGTTTTGATGAAATTATTAGTAGGCAAGAATAATACATTATTTTCATACTGGTTTATTTAATTATAGTAAAAATTTTATCTATAAATAGGAACATGTAAAATTATTTATAAAGAAATTTATATTGGCTTTCTCTGCTATTGCAAGATGTAGGCTGGGGCAGTTTATATTTTATACCTATCGAGCTGTAAGCATGAATGTCCTTTGTTGAGGGCCACATTTATCTGTTGTTTCTTGTTGAAACCATGATATTTATAGTGAAATTTTTGATGTCTACTTACAGGATATCTCCAGGATAGTATTTTATCATAATTTACCATCACCTACTCATCAACTTTGTATTTAGTCAGGTGCCCCTTTCCCATGGCCTGCCTCTGTATAATTCCATGTCAAGTTTTGAATGCTGAGAAATAATTCTTGTGCATGATACCTTAATAAATGAAACTTTTTTTTGTTTCTGTATTGTGTACAGGGTCCATCACCTAACATATGAACAGTATTAATTGAATGCTGTTTCTAGTAAATGTATTTTGAAATGGTCTGTAGATGAGCCCAGATGGTCAACGTGTCATGCCTGAGTGATTTGCTTGCAGTGGCAAAAGGAATCAATCTTTGCAAATCCTTTTGTGTCTGGTAAAGAACACGGTTTCATTGCACACCTATGTGCAATGAAATTTGTTTGCAAGCTCCATCAAAGTGTACTAACTGGGTTTCTTCACTATACTTACAACAGTAATTTTCACTGAAGTCTATATGTATTAGTACTGCATTAGGTTGTAGATTCTCCTTTAAATCTGCTATGCCTGTATATTGATGTTTAATGTTGCCAAGATGAACCAAAAAATGGTTTATATTCTCTTTTAATTTAGTAACTAAATTTAATGCTGTTTGTATCTTCTTATTTACAGGTTTTGTCGCAACTTTTTTAACACCCTTGCAAGAATTAGTAGTTTTCTCCAAGATCCTCTTTTTGTATTTCATATCTTTTCCGGTTTCAAAACTGTTAAAATGTTACTGAATTATCTTTACGAATGACGTATTTTCTTAAGAAACATTGGAATACTATTTGAATTCTTGCTACATGTTGGTTGTTGCACATCATCCATGTCTGATATTTCCTGTCCACTGCTTTTCTTCTGTCAATAATTTTTTGAACATTTTTCCACTGTTTTTTTTTTTTTATGTAATTCATGTGGCGTCATATTATTTACTGGATTGACTTGCTGTTTCTCAGTTTTTAAAAAATATTTTAGTCTCTCCTTTTCTTTTAATTTTGTTAGCAACACTGGATCTGATTTACTTTTCTCTCACCTGATTCTTACTCTTTTTTTCAGCCTTAATTCTTCCTGATATCGTTTCCTCTTAGTAGTTTTATTATTCTTAAAAAACCAAGAAAAAAACAAATAGCACTGTCATTTTTTCAATAAATAAATTTTTTTACACTTTTAATTGAAAAAATAAAGATAAAGCATTAAAATTTAGCAAATTTGATGTTTATATAAATTAATAAAATAACTTTTTCAAGTTTATTTTTAACTTCTCCCAGTAAAATAATAAAAATTAAAATGGATTAGCCTTATTTACTCAAATTAAAAATCTTATGAGTGTTTAATATGTAGTTTATTGCATTAGATTATTCTTATTTTATTGTTTAGTACATATATTAATGGATTCAGATCATTCCCTCACATGTTAAAATTATGAGGGAATGATGAAATACTTATGAAACCACTATGTGCAAAAATTATAAGGTTTAGATTTATTTTCAGTTAACTAAATATCTTTTCAAACACATTTCCAATAACATAATAACAGAAAAAGAAATTTTATTTGCTTTTATTAAATTTATCATAGATAAGGGAATGATAGGTAATAAAAATACTTTGATCTAATACTTGAAAGCCATGTGCTAGCTATTGAAGAATGTTGTTGACCAAAAAATTAGATGGCTTCTTTACTTTACTCCTATACAAACTATCCTAGACCTATATAATGCTTGTTCTGCCATTTACTGAGTAAATAGGGGCAGATTTACAGTTATGTGAGGGAATGATGTCAGATACTAGTGACAACAATAAAAAATGCCCTAATTTCTTTCATTTCATAAAATATAAATATAATTAAGTGGCTAAATATTTATTTAAGTATCTTTATAATTTTTTTTTTATAAAATCCATTAAACATACATACTGTAATGGCAGTGAAACCATTTTCTTTCCTACAAGTGTGACTGGGGATATAGTGAGGGAATGATATTTGCATTAAAATTTTTTTTTAATATTAGATTTCAATTTCGATAAGCAAATAATCACAGTTTATATGTGTTCCTGATTGATATTGATATATTAAATCACTTTTTCTTTTTGTAATTTTAAAAATACGTCCTCAAGACCACTAGGACATGAAATTGCCACTTTTCAGAGAATGACCCATATATGTACACTCATACATGCACATAGACACTAATTAATCTAGTTCTGTGGGAGATATTTATAGATACTTATAGTGTTTCATACTGCTTGTATTAATCATTTACTCTTATAAATTTCTCTCTGCTTTTCATTTTGAGTGAAATAAAATTATTAGATACCTATATTTCAGTAGTACTGTAGTACTTTTACTGTTCGTTATTCATAGTGTTTTAAGATTCTGTTAACTTATGTTGAAAACATGTTGATTTAATTTAGTATGTATATTGTCTCCCACGAAGAGCCTATAAATTAATTTTGAAACACAAGCAGTTAAAGAATAAACATTTTTTTTAAGGCTGGATGAAAAATATGTGTACTTTTCGTATATATCTGTGACAAAAGCAGTTATTAACAGTTATGGGGTACAACTTTGGGAGGATTATTTTAGCTCATACTATGATATAGTGTTCTCACTCCAGGCTATTTCAAAAGTGTGGAGCACTCTGCCCTTATTAGTTTCCATAAACACAAATCCTGGTTTTTTTAAAACCCTGGTTTTTTTTCAAGTGATCTACCCAAAGATTTTTCAGGCTTTTAAAATGAAATGTATTCAGATGTGTTTTGAAATGCGAGAATAAAACTTTTTGTAAAATAAATATTTTATATTTTGCCATAAGATTTTTTTATATGAAAATGATCAAATATATATTGAAAAATAAATAAATATATATATATACAGGATTCTGTATAACTCCTTGCTTATTTTTACTTTGTTATTTTATCTTAATTGCCTTGTTTAGTACATGTTAAGATTAGAAAAAACTGAAAGTAAAGAAATTTTTTATTATTCTAAGTAATATGCATTCTTTTTAAAAATTAAATGTATTTTATAAATAAATAATTAGGAAATAAAATTTACAATTGACTTATTGAGCTAAAAATTTATGTTTCAGCTGAGCAGTCAAAATCTGGGACAAAAACATCTCCAGGCCCTTATATTCGTCGTACAGCATCTGTTGACACAATTTATTTGCTTGGACAATGGCAAAGGGATGCTTTATATCTCAGTTATTGTGGCAGACTTATGATGGACCGTGCTACTCAAGTAAGCTTTTTTAAAAATTACATTAATCTAAAATATCTAAGTTAAGTCCTTTTAATTTTAATGAAAGATTGATATCGGTTGAATATGCCAGCTGAAATATATAGTAATCATTGGTAGCTTTTAATTAATTTTTTTTCTCATTTAAGTGAGAGGTTCATATAGTTATTTTAAAGGCATACTTCTTTGAGAACTATAAATATACTTAAATGTATTAAAACTTTAAAGTTTTCAACAATGTCAAAGTAAATCTTGCTTTTTTAGAAAGAAATTGAAGACTTCATTTCATGTATGGATATGTCAAATGTCAGTTTAAATAACCTATAGAAGATTTTTTTTTTCGCTACTTTAAATTATTTTGATACTTAAAAAAGAGGGTGGCTTTAAATCATACAGTTGTCTAGTTTTTAAGTTTTTAAATCATGTTTATTACACAAACCTTTCAACTTATTTTATTGATCTTTTGTTAGGAATATATAAAATGAGCAATAACAAAAAAGGAATTTTTTGTTTTTGCATATAGGTACAAATTTTCTTTTTATAAAATTTAACATTTAAATTAATTTTTTAAAATTATTTCTTGTTCTGAATTCTCTTTTTAAAACATTAATAAAATTAATAATTCTGGAAATTTAATTTTATGAAAAATTAAAATTAACAGTTTTTTTAAGTTTAAGCTTGATAGAAAAAGAACAGCCAGAATAAAGAAATGGTTTTTTTAATTTGAAAAGAATACAAAGAATTATTATTTAACTATTAATTGGACCTTATTATAAATATAGTAACAGTTTAAATCAGTGGGACATCTCAGAATAAATGTATAAATATAGACATTTTGCTCACTCCTTTCAACAACGTTGTATCTCAAAAAACATGATTTTTCAGGAGAGTGATTTTAAAGTTTAAAAGTACATTAAAATGTATTAAAAATAAATATTAATTCTGCTCTCTCGCGGCTAAATATTGAGCGGTGAGGTATGACGATCTTGCATGGATATACTACTCTTTCAGGGCATTCTGAAAACAGGCATAACTAAAAATCGCCGATTTTTGAGATATGACATCGTTGAAAGGAGTGAGCGATTTGTGAATTTTATATCATGTTAGTCGAAGAGAAAATATATCATTTGAATTTCATTTCAAAATTTTTTGGCTCAAAATATAGAAGAGCATAATCTATACTTAGTATTTCTGGAATAATAATCTTGAAACAGAAACTGAGTTGATCGCACATTTGTAATATGATGTCAGAGGTACTCTCACTTGTAGATGTCAATGAAATATTTTCAGAATGTGCTACAGTTTATGAAAGAAAGAAATTTGACTATACTGTACATTAGAAGTGTCTAACATTATTGTGAAAGTATCAACATTGAATTTGCTTTATATTCTGTGGAAGTCAGTATCTGAATCTCTTGGTGAAAAACAAAAGTTTGTTTCGATATTCCTAATGCTATCCTTATGCTGAAAAGTAAGAAAATTTTAAAAAGAATTCTGAATGGGAATTCTGAACAGGATGTTTTTTTACTGCTTCTTAAATTGAATATCTAAAGCAGGATCATCAGATCGCTTTTCATTTAGTGAAGATGCTTTTACTATATCATCTCTCTGGAAGTCAAAATTGCACATCAGTGAGAATCACAAAAATATTAGGGAGAATTTGTTTTGAACATTATGGTTTAGTTCCTGTTGGCTGTTCCCTCATCAACTAATGTGTTCAAAGTATTTTGTCATATGGACTTGTTCATCCAAAGTCTAGAAGGAGTTAGAAATGTATAGATTTGCCTACTTCTGTTTATGAGGATCTTAATTTAGTTGCCTGATGCGAATTATCTTATTGGGGGAAAAAAAAGTTAATTCAGTATTTCATTAAAGCTAGTACTTTTCATTATTTTTTAAAAAAAATATTAAGATAAAACTATTCTTAAATATAAAATTTCTTTTGTATATTTTTTAACGGTTTAAGGATTTAACTTTTGCAGTTTATTCATTAAATATATGTAAAAGAAAAATCCATTCAAAGTTCCAATTATGTTGTATACCACTTTTGATAAAAATACTTTAGTAATTTTTTAATATTGAGAGCATTATCAGCTACATATACAATTGAACATTTTTTAGGTTATTAGAAATGTTGAGTCCAAAATTTGCTGACATAGTAGGAAATGGAGCAAAATGAAACTTGAATAAATTTTCTTAAAATTTTAATAAAATAGGTTTAACAGTATTATATTTTCAAATGTAAGTTCAACAGTATTATATTTTTGAATTTTGTAATTATTAAAATTTATATTGATTTATTACAATTTATTTAGTACTGTATTTCAGTGTATTCACTGAAAAAAAAAATTAAATCAAATTTGAAAAATTTGCATTTCTGAATCATGATTTGATTTATTATTTAATAACTTCTGTTTAAATTGGCCAACCCTGTTTACAAATAAGGTTTATTTGGCTCATATTAAATGTTTGAAATGGAGTTCATGTAATTAAGGAAGAAATAGCCATTAGAATACAGTATTTTTTCAAAGCTTTTTCTTTGTCTGATAAAGTATATGCTCCTGTGGAAAATTCCTGACTAAAACATCTTCTCTACTAAATAGTATTTCTGCAAATAAACAGATTAGAACAAATTTATTTATTGAAGATGCTTATTTTTTCAGTTTTTTAAAAAGAAATTTAATATTAAAAAAGTTTTACTATTCAGTTTAATTTATGGGGCAATTTTAATTTTGGTGATACTGCTATGTAAATGATACTGCTAGGCCAAGTCAAGACTCAGAGGAGGATTTTTATGTTAATGTGGTTCAGTATACATAACATTTGAATCAAAGCTTTTGTGAATTGTTATTAATTTTTTTAAATTAAATAACTTGTAACTATATAATTTATGACAATTTTACTGTAAAAGGTATTAAAATTAAGCTTTTAATTACTCAATAATCATTTTAATTTTAATATGCAGATATATTATACATATTCTGACTTTTTCTCTAGACTCCTGATGAATTTGAAGAAACAGATAGAAAGTTTTTGCAAAAAAGGTGTAGCTCTACTTGTGGGGAAACTTTAGAAATGAAAGTAGGTGTTATGTGATTATGAAAAAGCAATTTCTATTCACGTAAATTAGATGATATTAAATTCTCATTCACTGTAATGTGTTAAATGTTTTGATTTGTAAATTTGTTTTATCCTCGCTTTATTCATATGTATTTTCTATGGCTATAATTTACCCTACATCTGGTTTCATGCTTAATGTGGCTGTATATGATAAGAAAGATAGACTCCTTTACATATTTAGCAAACTTCTTTTATAAAAGTAATGCTCTACTTAAGCCATTGTTTAAACAAATATTAAATGCATATACTATGACAGGCATTTTGATATATGCTTTAAACCATTATATACAACCAACACTTTATGCATCATTCTGTTGTAATGAACACATCAGCCACTTGCTTGGAAAATGGTTTTACCTTAACATGAAAAAATTTATTGTGGTTGATAGCCATTCCTCCTGAAGAATCATCTTCAGTAGATCCTTTACATGTTGTTAGCAATTTTGTGATTCTTTATTTGAGAGGCCACTGAAGGAAAGGCAGTATCGATTGTTTATTGTGATTTGATATTGAGTGATTTTTGTACCCACTTCAATATATGGGCTTGATTTTTATATAGCCAAACGTCATATGCTCATCTAAATTCATAATAGCATACTCTTAATTTTTATATTTTATTAATGTAACAACAATAGTTTTTTTTTCTTTTGAGGTAAAAAAAATTGAGTTAGAGGATTCATAAATCTCATACCAATAATGTTACCTTCTTTACTTTGGAATGAATTATTTTATGAATTATTCCCCCAGCTACGATCACTAACGGACAAAATGGCGAGACATGCTGTCACTTAGGACACTTGCTAAACTGTTTGATTTTGAATAACAAAACAGTATGATATTTAAAAGTATTTAAAAAATTTTTAAGAATAAGATCTCAATCATATTAATGGAATGCATCATGTGAACAAAAAGTTTTTTTAATGTTAGCGTAATACGACTGTATGTGGCTGGTGTCTCATATGATGTTATGTACAGGTTGGCAATCAATTTATAATGTAAATTGAAGAGTAAACTGTTATTAAGGATTTACAATTAAACATTATTATAATATTAATATACAAATAATTATTAGCTTGTATTGCAACATGGGATCTTCAGGTGGAAGAAATACACAGTTGAACTGGCGTCGTGGTTTCCCTCGTATTCCTGCTAATTGAAAGATTGAGGGTTCGAAACCCGACGGTGCGAAATGTGTTGAAGTTTTATTTCTATTTTCCTCGTATGCTAATTTCTTTCCTTATAATTTATTGTATGCCAATTTCTATTTCTGTTCTTGCCTGGAAATTCCCGAATGTTATTGAGTGTATATATGCCCCATAGCTTCAAACTGATGGGCAGTTTGGGAGCCTGTCTTTCCATCAGATAAAAGAGGATTAGCAAATAACAACTTTGTGTAGTTAAATTTCTATGTGACAGTATAAAATTTTTAGCTTTACTGATCAAGTTTTATATAATGATACTGTGTAATTTGCTGAAATGATATCTAAGTGTTTTTGCACATGTATAAAAGCATTAAATAAATGCCTTATCTGAACCATTTAGAAATGTATTTTATAATATAATATTTTTCCAAAAGATAATTAAGACTTATTGTTAAATCGTACTAAGTTGAAATTCTGTGGTGCTTGAAGAGTACATGTGCAGATATTTAATCTGGACATGGATCTTTATCCAGAGCCTAATGGGAAGCTATTCATATCACTGACATCATGGAGCAATTTATGATTTCAACAAAGCTGTCAGAATTTGAACATATTAAGCAAATGAGTGGAATGTGCTCAATTAAAAACAAATTTGGAAAGAACCTTTAAATATTCAATGGTACCTCAGCACTTGTCGTTAATTGTTCCAGAAGGCACTACAAGTACTGAATGTATTTTTCCCATAAAGAGTAATGTAAACTGAATTTATTCGTTCCTGAAAACTCAAAATTTAACATTTTAGTGGACAATTTATAAACTGATGGGGATGTTTTTTTTATATAAAATCTTTAAACTAGACTGACATAATTTAATACAATAATTAGAAACATAAAATAAAATTAAATTTATCTTCACTGAACCTGTACTGAATGAAGTTATGGCTTAATGGGTTAATGGTAAAGTAAAGGAGGAGAGAGGTTATTACTTGGATGGAGACTCTCCATCCAATAAAACATCAGCTGCTTTCACAGGGATTCTTTCTCTTTTCTGTCTCGTAACACCCCTGACCCCTGTTGTAGACTCAAATTTAGGGAGTTTCACTACAAACCTATCAAGAGAAACTTGCTTCTGTCTACAATGTCTACAATTCAGGGTATGTGACAAGTACAGAGTAAATGTCAAGTACTAAAGCTTTTTTTTTTCGTATCAAAATGTGATGAGTACGAAGGTACTTCATGTTGTTGAAACTAGAATTGTGTATGGTATCATTTGCTAGAATGTAGGATGGGTTAGGTTACTAATGAGCAGTAAGAAATAATTAATGAAGAAAACTGACAGAAATGGCGTTAAAAATTACTTAGTGGTTATATTAGCTTCAATGTTGAATTAGCGTTGCATTTTCTGTAATAACCAATATATGCAGGTACTAACTGATGCACCCAGAGGGGTTATGAATCAAAATAAAAATTTATGAAATGAAATTCCTTAAATTATAAGAAACCTGAAAGAAGAGCTGAAAACAAAAAATAACCTAAAAAGGAAAGGGCTGAAAAATAAAACTTAAAACATTACCGAGAGGCAGAAACAACATGGCACAATCTTAGGGAAATTAAAATCCATTACTTATTTAATAATGAGAAATTGTACAGGATTTTACATGACCTACTTAAAAGGGAGTCAACTTTAACAACAGGAGGACACAATTGCCTTTTAGGTTTAATTATCATATTGAAATGTAATAATATCAGGCCTGAGAAGTATCTGGTGAATAAAAAAAAATCTTTAAGTAATTAAGTTAAAGGGGAAAAAAATAAAAAGAAAGTCATACCACTGCAGTAAACTAAGAAAAAAGGAAAGGGAAGGATTAGGATTGGGCATGCCCGAAAAAAACAATTTCATCTCTTGCATTTATGGATCTCCATATATGCAAGACAATGGAAAAATGGAAAACAATTGTCACAATAGATGAATCATGGGTGTATTTAAATGATTGCAACAAAAAAAGAGCCATTTATTATCATAAAAGGGGAGAAAAAAAATTTAAGTACATGGTTCAAAGAATTGAAAGAAAGTTTTTCTAAGGTATTCATGATTGTTGCTGGTTTTTCTTATAATGGCAAGTTAAAATTAAAGAGAGTGGAAAAATATGTCAAGATTAACTCCAAATACTATCAGGAACATATTTTATCGCCAATTTTTCTGAGTGAAATACCATCGCTTTACCCACAGTGCCATCAATCTGTGAGACTCCATCAGGACAAAGCTAGCAGTCACACATCAAAATCCACTGTAAATTTCCTAAAAGAAATGGAACAAAAAACTGGTATCAAGGCCATACCCTTCACTGATATCCCTACTAAATCTCCCGATGTATCACCTATTGATTTTTGTGCTTTCGGACTTTTAAAATCTGCATTATCCAAACGTCGTACCAAAACCCTTACAGGACTCTGGAAAGCTGTTCAGGAGGAATGGGATAGAATACCTCTTCTGACACTTCAAAAGGCATTATTATCCTGGAAAATGCGGTGTCGAAAGATAGTTCAGAATAAGGGATGTCAAATAGAACATTTAAAACACAAGAATTTTATATAATTTAGTTTTGTGAATACAGTATACATCGTCTAAAAAATGTGTGAACAGCCTCTGCATAATAAAATAAAAGTTATTTATCTGTGCAAGAAAGAATAATTATTTACCATTACTATATTAAATTAAAAGTTCATTACTGCCCCAACAATGTCAGATATATATAAATGAAATTGCAGACTACTTGAGTTTAATGAAAAAAATAATGCAATATTTCTGTAGAAATTTTTATCTAAGAATAATTTTTATCTATAATTTTTATCTATTGAATAATTAATTGCATTTGGGGAGAAAGAAAGAGCAAAAAGAAAAAGCATGAGGATTCAAATGCTCTTTGAAGCTACTTATTCAGAGTTGAAGTAAATTTTAAAATTTGTCTTATTTTAATTTATTTTATAGTTGTTACATTTTATTAGGTTTTATGCATATTAGTATTCATAAATAAAAAATAATAAATCTGCTATAGTCTCTTGCATCTACTGAAAACAGATCTCAATGTAACTGGTCTATCTGAAAAAATTTTAAATATTGACCTTGTAAAATACAGACATATAGATGGGCTTTCTTTTTGTATCTTGTTTATATTTTAAAATAAATATTAATAGTGATTTAAAGGAATACTGCATTTTCACAGTTCATTCCAACAAAGTATTCTTAGTTTTTATACACAGATTTTATTAATTTATTTTTTGTATAAAAGTGTAAGTCATGTTCTTAAAATAATATATAAATAAACTATCTGAGAATGTTTGAAAATAAACAAAATGGATTATTTCTGCAAAAGAAAATTTTTGTTATTTATCATTAAGAGTTGAATGATATTAATTTGATATTGTTTTCACTAACAACAAAATTCTTATGAGTTCTAGAAATCCTGGAAAAGTTCTGGAATTTTATTTAAATTTTCCAAATGCAGTGGTACCTTGACTGAACGTTAGTTGGTTCCAGAGAGCATGATGAGTGGCAAAAACATGAGAAGTGAACAAATTTTTCCCATAAGGAGTAATGGAAATTGAAATAATCTATTTCTGAAAGCCAGAAATTTCATATTTTACATGGCAGTTTATCAATTGATTAGATTTTTTGATACAAAATCTTAAAAACTAGACAGACAGATACAAAACAATAATTATATCGAATCAAATAAAATTTAACTTCACTTAATCTATAGTGAGAGGAGTTGATGGCCTAATGGGATAGTTGCTAGGTAGAGAAGGAGAAAGGTTATTGCTTTGAAGGATTTTTTAATTAACCCATTTAGAACTTATTTCTTGTAGCAGTGCATAAGGGGCTTCCCCCTTTCCCTTCTCCTGACCTGAAAAATGTTCCTCAGCCACTATCTGCCACTGCTTCCTTTGAAGTTACTGCAGCTCCTCAGTGCTGAGCTCTTCTCTGTGCTTCTGCACTAGATATTTGATGGTTTGATCACCGAACTTCAGACCCATGGATTTGCCCAGAGACATAATGTCCTCTACTATTAGGCTAGGTTCAGCCTCACAGCCTTCAAAGTTCCTTGGAGTTACAGCCTCTGAGTGAGGAGCAATTTCCTGCTGACGGTATTCATGGTCTTGTAAGAATATGCATGCCAGTCTTCACCTATCATCACAACTCATAACTTGTTGGGGAATAAAACTCTCAGCCTCTACATAGTCCCTAAACTCACTAACAAAGGTTTCTGTAGCTTTGTTGGCACAAACACTTCATTGCTTTCACCACCCGTTCCAGGCTTGTATTTTGACACATTGGCATATATTTTTTTGCTTTCTTGCAAATTATTTTCTTGGATGTACTATCACCTGCTAACTGTTTTTCATTAATCCAAATGTACAACAATTTCTCAACTTCTAATGTCTTTGACATTTGTTTAGTTATGACCTTCACACTTCTAGTAAAACTGTTTCCTTTAAAAATGTTCTTATTTTTCAATATCATAGAAATCGTTCTAGGCTTTTTGTATGCTGCAGCAAGATCAGATAGGGACTAGTATGATCATATTTAGCTATTATCTCTTTTTTCTGTTCTGTCGTGGTTCTTACTAATTTTCATTTCTGCTGAGTGGTATCACTTGTCTACTTACGTACTCCAGTCCTCCTACTCTTTACCATACTTCCAGGCTTGCAGCAATATCACAAGAAGGATAAGTGAGGAAGTTAAAAATAACGACTTACTCAAGGCCACAGAAAACATGTGGAGTGAACTTTTAATCTGCCCAGTACTGCAGAGCCTTCCGAGATACGTTTTTACAGAAAATTTTAAAATTTAACATCCCATGACTACTTAAGAGGAAACATGCAACACTTTGTCGTAGTCCCATCCCCAGATTGCCCTCTGTTCTGATGAGCTTTTTATGAATTTTAGTTCCTTTGAACTTGTCCTATGTTAGCTAACAAGCACTTTTAAATAGCTGACTTTTTTAAACAAGCTTACCTCTATTGGATTGCCAGAAAGAAATTATGGTCACTAAAGAATTTCCTTGATGTAGGATAAAAAAAAAAGAAGAAAAACTTTGAACTTATGATGACATGTAAGGAAAAAAAATGAAGCTTGAAATGAAATAAAGTGCAAAAAAGTAAGTGCACCATGAAATATGTGGGGTTCTGCCTTGAGTGCAAACAACTATGAGACTAACATGTGTGATGAGTGTCAGGCAAGTATTAAGTACTGAAACATTTTTTTTCTCATTGTTCGAAACAGATATCTGCAGAGGTATAACTGTAGTAGAAGATTTTGAAATTTGATGAGAAATTTTCAGGAAAATTTCGAAAATTTTTTGGGAAATTGAGAGTTCATTATCGTTTGGAAATTAGAAAAGTAAAATTTTAATTTCTTTCTTCCTCTTTTTTCAGTATTAATCTGCATCTGACAGATTACTTTAGAATAAAAACTGAAAAAATCCTGATCACTTATGCATCAGAAATGGTTTTTATCAATTTTATTGAATATCAAAACCATTAGTTTTCTTATTGTGAATAAGTTTAAGGATATTAGGATTAAGAGACAATAATGGGGTGTATAATTTGAGTAAACATGTTAAAATTAAATTAAGTATGTTTTATATTTATTGATCAGTTTCCATTGATTAATACAGTAAGAATCAAATTATTGGTTCATTATTACTGAAATAAGATATAAATATTTTTGACTGTAAATTGTTTTAATAATGAGTAAATACTGCATCAGTTCCAGTGCCTGAGTTGGTAGTGGATTTATTCCTATTAATATTTAATTTAAAATTGCATTTTTTCTAAGATTGTTATTGGTGATTGTGCTTCTTCTGAACCAAATTTTACATTGCAATCATGACTGAGATAATCTGATATTTTGTCCAGATTTCTCAACAATTTTGCATCCTCATTAGTGTATGGCAGCAAGAGTTCATGAGTAAATCCAAAGATCTCATCAACCTTTTTATTGGTGATATGTAGATAACCAAGCCAGTGAATGCTTTTGGACTTATTGACAGTGCAGCTGAGTGGTGTTTACTTGAACCTGTTGATACAGTTAAGAGGTTTATGTTGTACAGTGCACATCCTCAGTGCCTTTTTCTAGGCCTTGTACTCCCTATTTGTTTCCATTCTCCATGTTAGAGGGTTTGGGGTGTTAAAATAGCCTGTTGTCATTCTTGGAATGCTCAGACATATTCGGTGCTCTTTTTTTTTGCTGTATGAAAACTCATAAAATTTCAAAATTTTCAACAAAACTATGCTTCATAAATACTATCTAGCCATATTAAAACCCACAAAATTTCAAAATTTTCAATGATTGCTTGTCAATAACCTAAAACTAGGCTTTGTAAATGCACTGTATCTTAGCTAGGGTTGCCAACTGTCCCAGATTGTCCGGAATTGGAATCGCTGTCCCTGATCCTGTATGAATACTAAATTGTCCCGGAATGTAGTGGAAACTATTCTAATTTTTAAAATTGAAATTGGTATCTTGTAAATCCGTTGAACGTTGTGATGTCGTAGTAATCCGACAGGTAGCATGAACGTCACAGACTAAAATTAAAGTTTCTGGGATATTTATTTACAAGATCAATTTATATACAGATCAGGAAGTACATGGTGATAGCACAGATGGTGATTGCAATGACAAACTATGGGCAGAGTATTTCAAAAAGCATGAAAAATTGGTCGAGCTGATGAAAATTGTGTCTTTCATTTTGTCCATCCCTGCAAGTAATGCTTACCCAGAGAGAGTATTTAGTCACATAAACAGTGTGTGGACGAAGGCCAGGAATAACATGAATATCGACTTAGTGAAGGTGGAATTGCAAATACGACTTAATAGTGAATCGTGTGCAGAATAGCGAACTTTTTAAATACGGACTCACTTGCAAAAGAATTGGTGATTGCAGCAAAAAGTGAGAGAAAATATTATTGGAAAAACCCATAAGAAATATAACGTTAAATTTGTTATTATAAGATTTAAAATTTTTATTATTATTACTATTTAATATATATATTTATAATTAAGATTCTATAATAGTTAAAATAAAAAATATAAAAAATAAATTTAAAAAGAACTATTTTAATTTTTTCATACATAAAAAGTTTCCTCAGAAAACTAGGTAATGGCTGACTGATAATGATGATGATGTTCAGTTTTGAGCTATTTGTCCCAGAATCGTCACAGAAAAAGTTGCAACTCTGATTTTAGCACACTGTGAAAGCTCTCAGATTGCACTATGTTTACAAGCAGTACCCATTACACAAGCGTATGACGTATACAATGTAAACAGAGTAGGAGCATTTTCCCCTCCCTCTATTCTCGCTGTCTTCTTTGGTGAAGCAATTCAGTTTTTGCCTCATCTGAGCAAACTTACGCTACCATAGTTAAAGAAGTTTAACTTCAGCAATTTTCTTCACTTTTAGGTCTTATGCTTAAGAACATTTTTAACTTAAATAAGTAACTCTTTTCAAATACCCTGTCATTGTCCCTATTGTAATACCTGAAATTCCTGAATCTAAAATTTATCTTTGAAGGGTATAAAGGAGAGTCAAGGATACTATGGGTGAGATCTACATTTACAATATCCACGTGTTGAGGACCAGCCATTTTATGAGGATCTAATTGTTGTTCCCAGCATGAATAGTATAAGACGCGAGCATTCTGTTTAGATCTTACCAATGTTCCCGACATGTGTTGTAATGAAACATTCCTATGATTTTAGGGAAATATGTGCCTTGCAGAAATATTGTAAAAGAAAATATTTGTATATTTCTCTAGGAAAACCTTTTTTTCTCTGATAGAGCAGGCATTGTCTTTCGACAGTCACCTACAATGGTGTGAGATTAGGATTTTTTTTAATGTGGGCACTTTACAGGCAGAGCCGGTCCTATAGGTCAGTGCTCTGCAATCGCTGTGCCGTGGCACACTAGTATGCCACGAGAAGATCTTGACTGTGCTGCGGTGATTTATCGATTATGATAATAAAAAAATTAACCACTGCATTAAATAGAAATTTTTCTAAGTAAAATATTCCTCTAACTTTTGTTAATATGTAATTTTTCTGGGTCGAAATTATACACAAAACAAAAACATGTTGTTAGCCATACATTGTATGTATGCACGAGCGTCATATTTCTGGATTTCAGTTAAGAAAGAATATCCACAAATTTCTGACTTTAATTTTGCTCCCATTTTCTACGACATACTTATGCGAACAAAGTTTTTCGACACTGGTTCTAAATGAAAATGACAAACAATCATATTTAAAGGGCCTTGACCATGAACTGTAGTTCTTTCTATTATAGAGCAAAATATAAAACGTGCAAATATAAAATGCACATTTATCAAAACAATCTCAAATATCTCATTAATAAATTAGTTATGTTTAAATTAACTTTGATTTATTAGGCTTAAGTAATGACCAAAAAACAAATTTTAATATAAAAATTTAAAGAGAAAATTTTTTTACTATAATTTTATATTTTTGTTCTTGTGTTGGTGTACAGTTCAAAATGAGTTATATAAAACTTAAATGATTATAATTATCTTGATACATAGAGCTATTTTGTTGTGTTTTTTATCTAATAAAAACATATACGTATTTATTGTAATATATATTTCCAAACTTTTTCTTGTGCTGTGCTGCGGAATTATAAAAAAAAAAAAAGTTGTTGTGCCACGGAAGATAAAAGGTTGCTGAGATCTGCTATAGGTGAGGCAGCGAGGGCGCCGAATTGAAATAGATGCTAAAATGAGACATAGTAAAAATACAAAAATTTTAATGAATAAGAAAAAACTATTGATAGTTTAATTTAATTAATGAAGAAATTCATAAAAATATATAAATATAAGCGAAAATTTAGACTAATTTTTTATTGAATCCTGAATTTGAGATTATGATAATTAAATTTTGAATACCTATCTCCAAATGTTGTTGCAGCTCTAAGAATTCTACTAACTCTACCGATAACTGTAATAGCAGCTGAGGGTGGTTCTTTTAAACTGAAAATTTTAAAGAATTATCTATGAACAACAACTCGAGCGATTGAATGATCTAGCAATAATTTCTACTGAAAAGATGGTATGAGAAACAATTAATATAGAGACGCAATCAAACAATTTGCTGCAATAAAGACTCAAAGAATGATTTATAAATTATTTTTATTACATAACAAATTATATTTAAATTTCTTTACTTTTCTACTTTTTAAAAGTTTTGTAATTTTAAAAATTTTTGTTTTAAAAAAAATAAATGCATATTTTTCCGAAAATGTCTGTAATTCTATTAAGTAGACAATTTCTAATAGAATTATATTAATTTCTTTAAGTCTCCCAAAAATTCGAAAAGGCACCTTTTTAAAACTTGCCCCAGGTGCACAATTGGTTGGCCTGGCTCTGCATATACGTAGACTAACATTGCCTTCTGATGACCAAATAAGCTCTTGGGAATGAGTTTTGCAGAAATATTGTGCTAAATGTTCCAGTTTTTAATTTTGTATTTTTTTTTTTAATGAAAATCTTGTTGAAATAGTTTTTCAGATTAGATTATTTGGATCAAGTGTGAATAAACTCTTGCAAAAAAAGTTTTTATTGAATGAAAAAAATCTTACGCATTGACTAACCAAGAGCACGTAACAATGATTTAATTAATTTATGTCTTTGGTCCACAACTGCTGGCTGTTGAAAGAGAGACATGAATTCATGTCTCTTGTCCACAAGCACTAGCTGTACAGAGATATTAAATACATGCTTGCAGTCCTTAATGTGTTAAGATGTATTTATGTCTTCCTAGAGTACGTTTTCATTTTCTAAAAATACTCTGAGATTACAATATTAGGATTTATAAATTATCTGAATGAATTTTAGAAAATCTGTCTAAACTGTGAACCACTGGTGGTGACATTGAAGACAATGAAGTACAATAAAATATATTTTTTTCCTCATTTAGTGGTTGTATGCAAATAGCTTTTTTTTTAATTCTTGTCTGAAAAGTGCTAGAAAAAGATAGATGAAGGATTTATTTTGTGATAAACTGCAGTTCTGATGAAAATGTTTTTGTTGTATATTTATAGAAAACTAGATGGAGCATTTTGTACAGGATTCACATTGTGACTTTAAAGAGAAGGTTCTGAAGCATCCAAAAAAATAATCTGAGGTCCCTATTATAGCATTAATCGATCAGAGTTATGTTTAAACTAAGGATTTATTCATAGTCTCGTTATCTAATTTATATCAGTTTTTATATCTTGTTTTTTAGCTAACCTGCTGTAACATCCTAAATCATTGGTGACTGAAAAAAGGAATTTATTCCTTATAAGATTTGATGTAGCCAATTAGCATTGAATGTAAAAGATATTTTAAATTCAAAATAAAGATAGTTTAATACAAGTTCTTATAAAATTTGTCTTTGAGCTATTAAATTTTTTGTAAAGTCATTAATAACTTCTAAGAAGTCTATTTCAAATATAAAACACTTTGAAAACTTTTGATGTGTTCTTTGAATTTGTATTACAATTTGAATGTAACTGATTGAGTAGGGAAAAATATGAATAGACCATGTCCTCATGGGAGGGATCAAAAATCCAAATGTATACATCTCCAATGTACATAGCAGCCTTGGACCTTTCATTAAGTGCTATCTGATGATATGTGTTTGAATGTGGGTCATAAGTTTTGGATATTATTTGTAGTTCATCCGTCAGCGACTCCAGAGGACCAGTCACTCTCCACGGTTGATGGGGTCTCCAAGTGGCAGCCACCAGAGACAAAGTCCTTTGCCTGGCGAACACTTTGTCATATCATCGTCCACAGCGTGTGGAGGAGGCACATCGTCCCCTACTTTGCCGTCCACTTCCTCTCACCTGCTACAGCAAGGTGCACCACATGTCACCACTGGCAATAATAATACTGGTGCCACTTATTCTTCCTTTGCCTCAAGCTCCTCCTCTCGCGCTTTGCCTATTCCAATACCTGACATTCCAAAGCCACTCATTCCACGGATGAGAAGCAGTGTCGAAGGGCTTAACCAGGTCAGTTTATCCTCTTAAGAATATCATTATAGTTTAGTTAACCCTGCACTGGTTGTGCTGCGTCTCACAAATGCCAATATTGCTTTGTTTACATCTTGCGGTACTTTTCCGTTATAAGCATTACAATCATTTTGACACCAATTTGGCACATTTTCAAAAATCATCGCAGCGAGAGAAAAGTAACGCGATATAATCACACTAATGATTGGCAGATTACAATACTAAAATATAAAAAAAGTGAGATTCAAGGATCACGATACAATATGAGGTCGACTATTATCGTGGTCATGGAGATAAACTTCATGGAATGCCGTAATTAAATACACCTACTGTAGTTTGTATATCTTTCTCTCCATATGTGTTATTTAAGATAAAATAAATATTATTACATTTTTCTGATCTGTCAAAGAGATTATATACTTCATTATTTGTGGTTGTCAATATACCTTTTTGATCTTGTCGAAGCGCTGATACAATACATCGCATTTGCTAATCAGGTGTCTCCTAACATTTGCGTAAAATACGGGGTTATTTTGAGCTATTTCGTTCGCCAGTACGATGTGTTGTATCTGTGCGTTGCCAAGATTAAAAATGCGCCACTAAGTGTAGTGCTTATAATGGAAAAGTACCCATTTTGCATATTAGTGGATTGCTCTATGTGCCCAGCAGATGTCAGTACCTTCAAAGTGTTTATGTATGAGTTATAAATAACAAACAAAACTCGTGCAATTGCTATCATTCTTTTATAGTAAATGGATATATCCAAAACACCTGATTAGCATTTCGCCAAATTTGTATATACTGCTAATAGAAATACTTTTTTTTTCATTTGCATTGTTTTTATTTATCCTATTGTAAAAATTGCATAAAACAATAATTTTTTTTTCCTTTTGATTGGTTTTCATTTGTAAAAATTGTTTATAGAAATACATTTTTTTCATTTGCTTTAATTTAATTTATTGTAAAAAGCATATATATAAAATTACATTTAAAAAATTTGATTGGTTTTCATTTACATCGTTCATGTCTTAAACTTACTGATTTAATAAATCTTCATCTTTACAAATAGAATAACTAAATCCTAAATAAGATAGAGTGCCATCTATCAGATGCCACTTGACCATGCCTGCAATTTTTAAATGCGTGACCAGTGCAGGGTTAAATGTTCATTTTCTTGCGTGATATATATAAAGGTATGTATGTGCATCATATTTCCTTTGTTAATTTATCTTATCAAGTGAAACAGTAAGTATAGCTACATTATTAGCTACATGAATATTAATAATTATGTAACTCCAAATTATTTTTGCCATGTGAGACGAGTACTGAAACAAACAAGTACCAAGGTATGACTGTTTATAGATTTATATATAAAAATATGTATTATAGGAGTTTATTACTTGTAATTTTGTGAATTTAAAGAATATGTTGCATCCTATGAATTTAAGTTATTCATTACTTAATTCTAAATGTAATTTTGATTGTTATTTAATTCTTTGTGAAATAATTTGTACAAAGTTTGGATTGTATATCACGCTAATTTCGCACATTTGAGGGGTCTGGCTGTTGGCCCTATATTTTGGCAAAGCACATGTAATTTTGTCTGAAAATTATTATATACTGTGAATTATTCCATTTTTTTTTAAAATTTTATTATTGATAAGTTAAAATCTGCAATATTTTAAGTGTTTTTCATTGCAGTGACACTATCTCTGTTTACAAAATATAAATAAAGATTGTTTATATAAAAAGAAATAGAAATTGTTTTCATTCCCTGTGATCATGAAGCTGAAGGTTACATATAGTGAGGCAGCAGTGGAATACTATGGTGGGGGTTGAACGATGGAAAACACGGGGGGCGAAGCCCCAAAGCTTAACTATAATTGATTATTTTAGTTATACATTAGTCTATTAACTAACACTTAAATCAAGTGTTTGTTTAAATAGCATTGAATTAATTTCATTTATCTGTTTTATTAGCCTGCAAATAGTATATCTTGTTCATATCATAATTCTAAATTGTCATCAAATATGGTTTTTTTTTGTGAATGTAGTCATCTTCTTATTTGATGTTAACTTTTTAAAAAGTAGTCTCTATAAGTTGTAAAATGTTAGATAAATCCTCAATACATTGTAGACTACTGAAAAAAAAAAATTTATTTACTTATTTTTCTGTATAGTTTTTCCAGTAAACACAATGAACCTCAAAGAGGTAATAGAATTTTTGGTACTTCCTTTTTAAAGCAGCCTTGGCGAGAAAGGGGAATTAGTGTATTTCCCATCTGATGAATGGTTACTGATCTGCACGGTTATGTAACCAAGTGAAATTTTTTTCTTTTAAATTATAATGGGTTTTTGTTGTTAAACATTTAATATACTCACTATTTTCAGTCTGCTATCAATGGAAAAATATGCTATACTTTTTTGGTAGAAAAATGTATTTTACTCTGTTAAAATTTGAAATTTTTGTCTAAAATGTTTGAAATGTGTGTAAATGTTTTAAAATCCTGGCTAGGAAATTGTTTACATTATTTATTTACTTTTAAACTTATTTTGAAAAGTAGGTACCATATTTTTTAATGTATAATGTGCACTTTTAATAGAAAAAATAAGATCGAAATTTACGGGTTTGTTATATGCAGGATATAAAAATGATAGATTTAAAAATAAGGAAAAGATAAACATAAATAAATTAGATTTCTACATGTACCTAAATGCTGTTTATTTAAAAGAAATGACATACCTTATGAACTTAAAAAATGTCATTATCGGATAACATGAAAAGTTTGTCATATTCGTCTTCCGTTATATCTTCAGGCACATCATTGAATTCTGTTTCATCTTCATCATCACTGTTACTCTGATCCGTAAATATATAATCATCTTCCATTCCATGTAGATTGTTAGAAATACTTAATTTTTTAAATGACTTTTGAATCATGTCAAGTTTAATTTAATTCCATTTTTTTATTATCCACTAACACACTATTTCTAGACTGGCATGACACATTTGTCTGTTGTAAATGTTTTTTTCACCTTCAAACATCCACATGTTTCACTGTCGTTTTAAATTTCCTTTGAATGGTTTATGGATACACATATCTAAAGGCTGAATTAATGGATTTAATCTACATGGAATAACTGCCATGTCTGTGTTACACTCGTTCATCAAGTTCTATGTGTGGTTTGTTAGATGGGATGTGAACATGTCCCACACTAAAAGACTTTCAGGATTCTTTAAGGCACCAGTATGCTTTTGCCAAACATTTCTTATCTATAATTTTACACCTTTTACGTCCATCCATCCTTTCTTGTGAACATGAATGAAAACACCATTTTGGAAATTACATTTTGCACATGTACATTTCAGATTTCTTTGTCTAGAAAAGGGTGCACGTTATATGGAAAATATACCTAAAAGTTTAAAAATGTAGTTAAAAATTATAGGTGCATGTTATATGCCGGAAAATGTTGGAGGTACTAGAGACATACTTACTAAACTTTTCTTTTTTATGTTTAAAAAATTATGCAAAACAGTGGGACTTTAAATACGCACTCCATGTTAATACAAGTGGTATAATCAGTGAGACAGCCAGCCAGCTCGCTGTTAGCTGAGAAGCTGCTGGAAGATATGTACGCTTGCTTTTATTGAGGACCTGGGAATGACGACGATAATACAAGCGGTGAATCTGACTCGAAAATAGGTTGCTAGTTATTCACTTTCTACTGAGAGCATTTTTTAGAATATCTTTAATTCTAATAAGATGTTTTTATTGTCACTAATCTTTCTTGAGACAACCTTTAAAGCTGTGATATTTATAATAGAAGCAGCATGTACTACATAGGAATAATTTTAAATATTTTCGGACTTTACACGAAATGTAACTTAATGAAAAACTTAAGGATGAAGTTTTGTGTAATATGCTTTTAAATCATCAAAGATTGAATCTAATAAACTTTAGATGTTTTTAAAGAAGCAACTGACTTTCGTTTTATTCCTCAAGAACTTTTTATATATATATATACAAGTTTTGACCTTGCATAACATTTCTGAAGATAATCACTTCACAATTTTTCACTGTAGCATTTTTTAGAAGAGCTTTTAGGTAAAATTAATTCAAGCCACGCTCTACTGCTAACCCGACATGGTTATGGGCGTTGTCTGTAACCTCCGTCGACCGAAATTATTCAATATTACACACAACATAAAATTCGGTAATAATAAAACCAGTTTACTTAGACAACAGCATGTGAAATTATTTACATTTTCGTATTTTGTATGCAATTAAATAAAAAAAAAATTTTGAGAGAGAAGCTAACAAAATGCGACAAAACTTCCAAAAAAAAAACACAGACACACACCGAAAAAAAAAACAAAACCAAGATGGCAGACCTGGCCCCAAGTCCTGTACTCTACCCCTTAATTGTAATGTATTCAGTTGCTTTAGGTTTCTAACAAAGCTAAAAAAAATATAGATTTTACTTTTTATATGATAAATAATTTATAAAAAGGAATGGGTTAAATATTTTTTGAAGTCCCTACCAGTTTCATACAACTCAAAAATATTGAGTAGATGACATAAAAGCTTTTTAAGACAGTTTTAATTTCACAACCTACTTCAGACCATAGATTTGCCACGAGAAATTTCGGTATTTCCTTTTTATAGCACCTTTGCGAGAAACAAATGGTTACCGATTTGCACATGTGCATGTTATTTAAGTTTCTTCAGCTAGTGAAAAATTTTTTCTTTTAAACTATAACAGTTTTTTGTTGTTTAATATTTAATATGCTCACTATTTTCAATCTGCCATTGACAATATAAAATTCTATAGCTCTTTTCCAAGAGTATTTTACCCTCTAAAAGAATTTATGAAAATGGCCATAAAATGCAAATTAAAATGCTACTGCTTGCCAGTGCCTGGAGTCCCACCTAGCAGAATTCATGTTCAGGTATCATGTCAGCTGTGATAATGTGTTTGACGTATTATCAACAGCAATTGCTGAACTATGGCCACAAGAAAGTGTGTGTAAAAAATGAATTTTTGGAGTATTTTTATATATCTTTGTTTTAAATAAATGGCTAAAAAAATTTACTCAATAAAATTATAAATTCAAATTTATATTTAATTGCTTTTGTATGTCTATATTAAATAAACTGTGTTGTATAGATTTTGAATGTATTGCTTCTGTGTATCGGTAGCTGTTTGTTTCTGTAGCACGGTAAAAATGCTCCAATTCCCCTTTCTCGCAAAGGCAGCTATAAAAAAGTATGGAATTTTTTCTAATATTTACAAACTGTGTAGTATTTTATAAAGAAAAAGATTATTTTTTTCCGTATCAATGCTTTATTGTGTTTCTGTGTACTAACCCTATTGGATTCACTCACCTTGATGTTAACCTATGAAGAAAGTTTGTCCAATGATTGCTGACTTGAATTGAAAGATTATTTTTTTAAAAATTGTAATCCATAATAGAGAAAGGAATTCTTCACCTTGGGGCATTTTTTTTGTTAAAAAAAAAAATGCTAATAATATTTTTAAATTTAAATTATTTTGGGAAAATAAATCTGGTATAGTGTGTTTTAAACACTCATAAATTTCTTTGGTGGATGAAATTTATAAAGCAAATCCTGTTGCAAGCAGCAAAAAGTTTAGGCTATCTGAAAATACCATTTTTATTGGTTTATCAGCATTTATGTAGCTCTAAATAGTAGAGACATTTTCTCCATAGGTTAACATTTAGGTGAGCAAATCCAATAGGGTTAGTACACAGCAGCTTTAAGCAACTGAAATACAGTTTTTGGTTCTAAAATGAATGTGTATTTTATAGATTTCCCTTTTTTATGTGAATCTTTGTGTATTTTTGTAATATCTGTCTGTTTTTCCTCAATAGGAAATAGAGCGAATTGTTCTCAGACAAGTTTCATATTTTGAAGGGGATGATTCTCTTCAGGTATTAACATTTTATTGTTCATAGTCCAATTTAGATGTTAGAGAGATGTAATGATATTCACTTAATATTTAATTTGGGTTTCTAGCAAATTATGAAATTATAATAATATTGTATACCAAAAAATTTGTTCTTCCGCTGTGCATTGGGTTTGTACTGAGGAAGAGACAAAGTCTATGCTATTTTGCTCTTCCCTG
Source organism: Dolomedes plantarius (assembly GCA_907164885.2). Taxonomy (NCBI): domain Eukaryota; kingdom Metazoa; phylum Arthropoda; class Arachnida; order Araneae; family Dolomedidae; genus Dolomedes; species Dolomedes plantarius. The sequence goes on from OU015493.1 coordinate 6,322,370, forward strand.
ACACCGTAAAATGAGTCCGTTTTTTAATTGCAATAATCACACTGGATTATTCTAGTATTGTCAGTTTTGTAGCTGTTTATGTAAGATAAGCTACCAATCTGATATATTTTATCAGTGGGAAACAAATTCTGGCCAAGCTACCATATATGACTAGTTGATTACCAAGATCATTTCATGCCAAACCTTTTGTTGTGGCTCATTCTGCTCCACCTTGACAAGCTACGTCACAGCCTGATTAGTCACTGCTGGGCATTTTTCTATTCAGTTGGATAAAATCCAGCTTAAAAGGTCATCGTTTTGACAATCTGGAGAACTTGCAGAAAAACTTAACACACGTTCTGAACAACATTCCAGTTGAAGACTTCCAGGCGGGCATCAATGGGTGGCAGAGTCATGGGCAATGGTGTATTAATGCAGGAGGAGGTTATTTTGAAGACTATTAAGTGTCTGTAAAATTATCTTCAAATAAGCAAATTTTATGAAATCAGTCTCATTACTTTCTGGACAGACCCTGTATATGCTACAGGGAGACTTTTAGTGATACTTACTCTCTTGTTTTCTCTTCTAATTGTCAAAATAAGGGATGAAGGAAATAATAGAGTGTTTTTTATCAAAGGGATATAATTTCCTTAGTTTACTTTTATTGGAGTTTGACTGATTTTATTTTTATGAAAAATAATTTAAAACTTGGTCATGCTTCTAGTCCCTAAGACCACCATTGTATATTTCTAGTAATAATATTTGCCCCCCCCCCCTTTTTTTTTTCAAAAATACTCTTTCTGGGACTTAGGAGAGGAAGAAGAAAAAAAAAATTATTAGTTTCAGAAAGTTGATTTATCTTTAAATTATTACAGCCGTAAGAATTTTTCCAGATGAGCCTCATTAATTTAATTTTTTTTTGCATTTTAGCTGTTTGAATTTGCTTCTCTGTACTACTGTAAAATTAATGTCTTTGTTTTCCTGATATATTTCTATGGAATAATGATGAATGTTATTTTTAATGTTTATGTTACAGTTGAGGTCATGATGTTGTTTGAACAGATTATTTTGATTGACAGGGCAAGGGGCTGCAGAAAGATTAAAAAGTTTTGCCTTTTCATGGGAGAGTCAGCAAGAGTTCTAACTTATATGTTTTTGAAGAATACGAATAACAAAGCACTTTATTGAGGTGTATGTGTTGTAATTGTTATAAGTTTTTGAAACATGAAGCTTTAAGATGCTATGTAATTATTAAAAACCTTTATAAAATGCTTGTGTAGCTAAGGCATATTCGAATGGATGGATGTTACATAAAGAGATTACATCCACTATTTAGCAAAATTATTTTTAGGGTAGAATTCAAATGGGCCCGAGGTAGTCTATTGGTAGCACATTGGTTTTTGGTACTGAGGGTGCTTGAATCGAATCCTGACAAGTGCCATGAAATACCTTCGTGTATAGACCAGATAGGGGCACGTTAAATCCGTAGATCGGGAAATCTTTCTATGAGGTCAGTGGGTGGGGAAGGTATGATCCTCCCAGATGTTGCCCCTGGGAGTGCTCGGTCACAATTGAGGTGGCACCGGACTCTAACCCTTGTGGTGTCACTACAAACTAGAGCCTCAGCCTGCTAGCTTATATGGACCTGGTCTGGAATACTTATATTTTTTTTGGGGTTGCTGACTAGAGTTGATTCAATGTGTGTGTGTGTATGTATGTATAGTGGAATCTCGATCTATTGTTTTTCAAGGGACCGACTGAAATGAATGATAAATGCGGGAAATTGATAGATGCGGAAAAATAACAAAGCAGTATGATTGTTAGGACTGGATAAAATGAACGACACATACGGAAAAACGATGGATCCGAAAACGATCGATCGAGATTCCACTGTGTATATATATATATATATATATATATATATATACATGTATGTATGACTTTAGGTAGTCTTGTGGTAATGCGTTGGCTTTTAGTGCTGAGGGTTCTTGGATCAAATCCCGAGAAACACCAATAAACTCCTCCGTGTCTGTTAGACCCTGTTAGTCCTGAGTGGTCTGGTATGTTCTATTATTGCAAAAAATACAGAGTAAAGGCACAATAAAGCATGTAGAGTATGTAAAGTAGTAGACAATTAACAAGCATTGATGACAAGTCTAATTATTATTTAAAAAGATTAATTTATTAAAAAGGCATTCCTGGTAAATTTTTACACGACAAATCTAAGCACTAAAAAGGGCTTTTATGCTTCAGACAAAAGAAATAATAAAGTCATAACAATAGTTTTAAAAAAAGTTTCACCTTCTTATCAGTTAATAATGCCACGTGCACCAATTGGGGAGAGAAACTGTCATCATCCTGTAAGCCTACAAGAGAGAGAGTATCGACAGAGAGACAACCGCCTCAAACAAATTGTCCGACAAACTGTCTGACTGCCTACTTGACTGAAAAGTGTTTCTGCTATCTCTCCTTTATACATCCCTCAGCGAGGATCTGCGCACGTTCTTCTTTGGATAGTCGCTTGCTGATTGGCTCGGCTAACTAACGTCATGGCTGCATATTTAGAATCAGCATACAAACTCTGATCATGCCCAAGATGCCACCTTTCGGCAAAATGTGCAAAAGTTTTAGGTGCTGAGGGTGCTCAGATCGAATCTCGACAAGCCCCATTAAATACCTCTGTGTCTAGGTCAGAGTCTAAATAATCATTATCTGCAAATTGAACATTTTTTGGTAAATCAAACATTCTTTATTAGATTTGAATTTTTAAATATGAAATTGGTATAATGATGATTTGAATATATTGATAGGAAATTTTTAGTGGAAGAAAATTGTAATTGCACAAATTATACTTACATGTTTTTCCTTTTTATTTATGTGCAGAAGCGAGAACCCACTCCTGAAGGTCACAGAGCTCCCATTGCTGATCTCTTTAGGCATACTCAAAGTGTAGATACCCAAACACCGTTTGACTATAGCGATGGTTACTTAAGTAGCAATAGTTCCAACAGTGGCAGTCAGTCTGTATCTCCAGCAGTGCCGATTATCCTAGGGCATTTGGATAGCTCACGACCATCAAGTGCTGGTAAGTTAAAAAAACCTTACAAGGGGTATGAGGCAGTTAAAAAATACCTGGATTATAGATTAAAAGGAAAGTGTAATTGATTTACTTGTTTGAAATCCATTTCTCTAGGATAATAAAAACTGAATTCCTATTTGGCAATCCAGATGACATTATTCATCAGATTATATGTTCATTGTAAGCCTGATATTACCTTTTCATTGTATGGAATGGCTAGGACAAGAGCCCTAAGCCATTTAGTACATGGGCCAGGTGATAGCTGAATGTCTGTGGTGCTGGCATTCGTTTCAGATCCTGTGGGTTCAAGTCCCGTTGTTGGCATGGATGTTTGTAGCCATTCAGAATCGGCTTTAAACTGTAGGTCCTGATCTAATTAGCCCTCGTGTAGCAAAAAGTTGACCGTATCACTCCAAACCTAACCAAACCATTCAGTACATGAATCTATGGGTTTGAGTCCCGCTATTGGCAGGGATGTTTGTCGCCATTTTGGAATTGGTTTTAAACTATAGGTCCCGGTCTGATAAGCTCATATATGGCAAAAGGTCTAACCAACCATTCTCAGTAACTGTATGCTTCGCACAATGGAAAATGTTTATACTTCATCTTTGAAAGTATATCAGTAGATGGTGGTTAGCATCAGAATATTTCTAACATCTATTTCAAAAGAAGCAGAATGTTGACTTTCAAAGACAACTTGAAAAAGATTACTAATGATCCATGTGAAGGGAATAGGAATTTAACTTCTTTAATTTTATTAAAGAAGTTGCCTCTGACTTTCAGTTGTCTTTTAAGAATACTACTTATTGATAATCAACATCTTTTAAAGTAATCTTTTCCCTTTGAGAACTATTACATTACATCTTTGGTAAGTTTGAAAAAACATTAATGCTGCAGAACTTGACTCTTATTCCTGAAGATAAATTTTTTTTGTTATTGTTGGAGACTTAAATGCGGAACAAAAAAAAATTGAAATATTGGGGAGGAAAATTCCAATTGACAAGGGGACTTTAATTGGATTCAGTTTATTGACTTGATTTTGATGATCAAGGATTGTTCCACTTATCAGACTACAGCCTCAGGGGTCACTTATGTACATTTGACATGGCATTGGTTTCTACCAATCTCTATACTAAAATGAGGGATTTGCTTGTAGATCTGATCTAGTCAGTGGTCACTTCCTACCCTTTAGGGCCAGATGATGAAAGAATGACCAGAGTCAAAGCATTTGGTACCAGAGTCTGTGGGTTTGAGCCCTATTGTTGTTTGTAGTCATTTGGAATCAGCTTTAGGTAGTAGGTCCTGGTTTAATTTGCCCTCATGTAGCAAAAAGTTTACCATAGTTCTCCAAACCAAATCAAACCCAGTCTTCATGAGAATTTGCATTGGTATGAGATCTATTGGTCCTGGCTCTACTCTACTAAGTACTGTCTAAGTGAAGCTGATTAGATTCTTTTCACAGATTTTACTGGTGATATTCAACATTCAAAAGCTGATAAACTTTAGATTCTAAAGGTTACTATTTATCATGAAGCTGAGAAATACATTCCTAAATTAAACATGAGCATTACATGTATGAATATCTGGTAGACCGTTTTGGAATTAAGATTCCTCAGGCAACAAGATAGAAAGCAATGGATGGCACTTCAGGTCTTTCTCCAAAATAGGGATGCGACATCGATAACAAAACATCAATGTTTTGAAACATCGATATTCAATATTAAAACATCGATGCTAATAAAACATCGCCCAAAAACCATCGATGTTTTAGAGCATCCGTTTTTTAAAACTGGTTTAGTAACCTTTAACCCATTAATGCCGACTTTGTTTTCTTTAACCATTTTTGTTACTTCTCTCATATTTGTATCTTTTAAGTCTATTAATGTGTATTATACTAAAATTATATTTTTAGTTGCACTTTATCTATGATTTTTTTTACTGGTACGTTTTCATACCAATCGGCGTACGTATGTAGTACAAATCGAGAATAAAAGCTAATATTAAATTTATTTATTAATGAAAATAATGACAAAATCGGGAATACCACAATTAAATGAAAAGCACGTTAGATGATTTTCTCACAGAATAAAACAATAAAATGTCTATTGAGTGCAAACATGATAGTTTTTATGGCACTGAGGATGCAGTGGCATATTACACTTTTCACACTTGTAGCAGCTTCTACCGGAACAGTTCTTGCAACGGGCATGTTTTTGATCTGATCTGATTCACCAGTATTCTTGTCAAATCTTATTTGTGAGGCCGCTTTATTCCTAAATGATATTGGCTTACCTGGCCCTCTAGGCAATGTTCCATAAGTGCCTAACAGTTCCTGTGCGCATTGTCGTACGAACTCAAGAAGTGGGATTTCATCAATATCATTTTTCATTTTATATAATTTCCATCCATTTATAACACTGGCACTAAGTACAAATGAAAACAATGGCCACCACCACTTTTTAGAACGAATTCTTACACGATAATTTGCCACAGCTTGATCAACAAGGTCGACACCACCCATATGCTTATTATAAATTTTTAGCTGTTGTGGCATGGAAACATTAATTTTCTTTTTATCTGCGGCAATCCATCGAGTAGCAGATGCAATAGGTTTTGTAGAAACTTTGTTACTTTCAACAATAACAACTTTATTGTCATTCCATTTGACGATACCTGATATCTTCATGACATATATATATTCATATGTCCCCCTTGCCGCTTTTTCAAGATTTCTTTGGATGATAAAGGAGCATTTTTCAGCCTGTTTTCTCTCAATGTCCCAGTTCCTGTTATGCCTCTTTTCGATAGCTCTTTCAGCAAGGGAATGCTGGTAAATAAGTTGTTCATGACAACATGTGTCTCAGGTGGGTTCTTGCATTTGTCTAGTAACCCAAGAACAACATCGGCACCTTGCCTGAATCAGATTTTGATAATTTTTTAGATGCTCCACAATAAGGTTCAGCATGCAATAAATGACCATTAGAAGAACACAGAGTACAAAGTTTGAAGCCAAAACGTATTGGCTTACCTCTTATGAATTGTTTTAGTCCGTGGTGCCCGAAATATGGAATTATAGACTCATCTACACTCAAAATTTTATACCAACAGCATAAAAGCATGACTTTCAAGGGCAACAATTTATAAAATACACAATGATTTAAAGTCAAAATATTATTTCAAAAAATTCTAATTCAAATGTGAAAGATTTTTGATTTTAATTCAAACGTGAAAGATTTCCGATTTTAATTCAAACTTGACTATACATTAGCCAGTTGGTATGGTTTCGTACCAATGATATATTGCCGCTTAAAGCCTTTCCCGTCAAAGACTCTGTTGCTGAATGGTCAACGCACCGGACTACTGAGCAAGAGGTCCCCGGTTCGAAGCTCTACATTATTTTAATTTAATTTAATTCTAATTCTATTTCTGTTAGTTCTAGAAGTTGCTAGAACATTCTTTAATTTCCTGGAACGGCGTTCCAGAATATTCTGTTGATGGATAAAAGAGCAAGTAGCTCAACCTGTGAGTTCAGTTCTGAGTTCTATCAGCTAAGTGTTGTGTGCTAATAAACAGCGTTGTATTCCCTCTACGTGTGTGTTCAATCCATACGACTACCATCTACGCGACATCTTTGGTGGAGGCGCCGGGTACTCAGTTCAGTCTGGAAGCAGAAGAAATACGAAGAAGCCGTAGACTTTTAAATCTTCCTCCGGAATACGGTCTTTACGTAGCCGCTCCACGAAAGCGATTCCCGGCAATGCCTGAAGGAGAAGTCAAGCCACAAACCGTCCTGCTGTCTCCAGCACTAATTAGGGAACCGAGAAAGCCGACAATTTTTAGAGGCGATCCTGGACAAGATCCAACCAAGTGGTTAAAAGAATACCTTAGAGTATCAAAATTTAATCAATGGGATGATACTCTATGTCTTGCGAACGTCTACTTTTTCCTTGATGGGACCGCCAAAATATGGTTTGAAAATAACGAAGATCTGCTGAATTCATGGGACGACTTCGAAAGAGAACTGAAAAAAACTTTTGGTGACTCTCAGCTATATATACGGCGAGCTAAGGATTGCTTAAAATGCCGAGCGCAGAGAGCTGGGGAAGCTACACAATCTTATATCCAAGACGTTTTAGGACTCTGCAACCAAATTGACCCGGCCATGTCAGAAGATGATAAAGTGTCCCACTTAATGAAGGGCATCGCAGAAGAGGTGTACCAGGCCTTATTAACTAAGGAGATAAAAACGACAGTCGATTTCAGTAAATGGTGTCAGTACATTGAGGAAATGCAGCAAAAGCGAATAGGACGTCAGAAATTCAGTCGCTTGCCGAATGTTGTCCCAATTGCCTCCGTCGACGAGGAACAGGATCTAACCTCACTGATCCGTAAAATTGTCCGTGAAGAGATACAGCGATTAACTACACCCCAAATTGAAGAGCCCCAAACAGGCGTACAAACCATAGAAGCAATTGTGCGAGATGAGGTTGAGAAATCTTTGGCTCCCATATCTAGTGGAAGCTTCCGAAGGTCGACTCCCACATACAACCGCAGCATCCACTCGACGAATAACAGGCCGGAGCCGGCACAGGAACAATTACCCCGAAAAACCGACGTGTGGCGTACGACCGACAATCGTCCCGTTTGCTTTCACTGTGGCCGCCCCGGACATGTCGTTCGCTATTGCCGAGATAGAAGAGCAATTTTTAATGCTTACAGAGCTGATAGAGGAAACACAGCCCAGCGACGCATGATCTCCCAGAACACCGCCGACGAATCCAGCCGAACGTTTGAAAGAAGTCTGTCGCCTAGCCCTAACCGAGGTCGATCGCCTACTCGTCGCTTCAGATCCCCATCGCCGTATAGACGTTGCAGTGTCTCATCTGGCCGAAGAAATGAGGAAAACTAAGCAGTGCGACCTTCCTTGGAGGTGAGGCCGCTGAAAAACAAAATCCTCCCGCTGCCGCAAAGATGACGAAGAATTATCTAGAACTAAACATTGACAGTCAACCAGTACGTGCACTCGTGGACTCCGGCGCATCATTTTCTGTCATCTCAGACCAATATAGACGTCAGCTGCGAAAGATTATGTTCCCAATCAACGGAAGCATAATCCTCAAGGTCGCCGACGGAAGTCACGTCCGTCCAATAGGGAAATGTGTTCTTCGCTTAAACATCAATGGTCTAATACGTCCCTCTGAGTTTACAGTTATGCCGAACTGCAGTCACAATGTTATACTTGGTTGGGATTTTCTCGAAGCCTCGAGAGCAGTCGTCGACTGTGGCCGATCGGAACTAGTGTTTGACGAAATGATGTCAGATCCTGAATCTGCTGAGACATGGCGAGTGAACACCCTTCAAGACTGCGTCGTACCTCCGCACTCTATTTCTAAAGTAATTGTCACGAATCCCAAAATTAATGCGATCACAGACGTCATAGTTGAGGGAAATCGACTACTGCTGCTGGACAAAGAAGTTGCGGTGCCCTCAACGATCCTGACGTTTTACGACGGTACAGCCGAACTCTGGGTCACGAATGCTCAACCAGAAGCTAGGTTCATTTCCAAAGGCATGTGTGTGGGCTATGCAGAGACTCTAGACGAGAGGTATCTGAACTGCATCTCCAGTGCGCATATCTGCTCAGCCGCCAAGTTGAAATCGAGCCCTTCTCCGGTCGACTATTCCCAAATGCTAGCCCAAGATCTCACGGTAGAACGAAAACAGCGACTCTCAGAATTACTTTCTGAGTTTCCTGAAATATTTGATCAATCAAGAAAAGCCGGAACAAAAGTAAATGTGAAACATCGTATAATCACTGGCAATCATCTACCGATTAGCCAAAGGGCTTACAGAGTATCTCCTGCGGAGCGTCGAATTATTCAAGAGGAAGTAGAAAAGATGCTAGACAGAGATGTTATTCAACCATCGGAGAGCCCATGGTCGTCCCCAGTTGTCCTCGTGAAGAAAAAGGATGGAAGTTGGCGATTTTGTGTCGATTATCGTCGGCTCAACAAAATTACGAAAAAAGATGCCTACCCTCTGCCACGTATTGACGACACATTAGACAGCTTAAAAGGAGCCAAGTTCTTTTCGTCGATCGATCTCTATTCTGGCTACTGGCAGATTGAAGTGGACGAGGCAGATCGCGAAAAGACAGCTTTTATCACACCAGAAGGACTTTACGAGTTCAAGGTCATGCCCTTTGGTCTGTGCAATGCGCCGGCAACCTTTGAAAGAATGATGGATAACTTGCTACGACACCTAAAATGGACCATGTGTCTCTGTTACCTAGACGACATTGTCGTGTTTTCTGAGACCTTCGACGACCATCTTAAACGTCTGAATGTCGTACTTAAATGCATCCAAGAAGCTGGGCTTGTCCTAAATCCAAAAAAATGTCTTCGGGGCTGAACAAATTAAGATTTTGGGACATCTAGTATCGGAAGGAGGTGTCCGCCCCGATCCAGATAAAGTAAAGGCCGTGAAGTGTTTTCCCACACCCAAAAGTGTGCACGACGTCAGATGTTTCCTAGGACTCTGTTCTTATTACCGCCGCTTCATCAAGGATTTTTGTCATCAAGCTCAACCCTTACAAATGTTGCTGAGAGGTGACTCTAAATTTCGTTGGGGACGTGAGCAGTCGGATGCTTTCGACCGGCTAAAGGAAGCACTGATATCTGACCCTATACTGGGACTTTACGACGAAAACGCCGAAACAGAATTGCGAACGGACGCCAGCGGCTATGGTATTGGAGCAGTCTTGGTTCAAATACAATATGGAAAAGAAACAGTTATTGCCTATGCTTCGCGGACACTAACCAAAGCAGAGAAAAATTATTCCACGACTGAAAGAGAATGCCTTGCCGCCGTATGGGCTGTTCACAAGTTTAGACCATACCTCTTCGGCAAACACTTTTCAATCGTAACAGACCACCATTCGCTGTGTTGGCTAACTAATCTAAAGGATCCCTCAGGAAGACTTGCGAGGTGGGCCTTGCGACTACAAGAGTATGACATCTCGATTGTTTACAAGAGTGGAAAGAAACACAAGGACGCTGATAGTTTGTCCCGAAATCCATTGGAAGAAGACACTATACCATCGGAAGTCATCGCCGCTATAGATTTTGCTAACGTTGCTGACGAACAAAGAAAAGATCCAAGACTTGCGGAGTTAATACGGACTCTAGGAAATGGCGAAACAGTGAAAGGAGAATTTGAGCTGATTGAAGACGTACTATGTAAAAAGAGTTTCGATCCAACCGGCAAGAAATGGCTTCCTGTCATTCCAAAGCATCTACGTCAAGATAAAATCTTCAATGTTTCCATGACGCACCCACGGCCGGACATCTAGGATTCGTCAAAACGTACGACAGAATAAGGAAGCGGTTTCACTGGCCAGGGCTCTACCGAAATGTGCGACGATATGTCATGCACTGCCGGGAATGCCAGCGTAGGAAAGCCGTTCCACAGAAGTCATCTAATGCCTATACCGCCTGCTGTTGCGCCATTTCATCGCATTGGGATAGATCTCCTTGGGCGTTTTCCAAATTCGACCACTGGAAATAAATGGATCGTAGTATGCACCGACTATTTGAGTCGCTATGCTATTACAAAAGCCCTGAAAACTGCTGAAGCTGCGGAATTAGCGAGGTTCCTCGTCGAAGATATACTTCTAAAACATGGAGCGCCCCGAGTTATCATCACTGATCGAGGGCAAGTGTTTCAATCAAGACTTGTTTCAGATATCATCCGGTTGTGTAACATTAGTCATCGAATGACGACAGCCTACCATCCCCAGACCAATGGCATTACTGAGCGATTCAACAAAACACTAGGTGACATGTTATCCATGTACGTAGACGTAGAACAGAGAAACTGGGACGAGATACTGCCGTTTGTGACCTTCGCTTACAACACCGCTAAACAGGATGTAACCGGATTCACACCTTTCTATTTACTTCATGGCCGAGAAGCCGAAACAACGCTCGACACTCTTTTCCCCTTCAGCCCTGACGTGGAGAACGACTATACTAAGCATCTTGTCGTGAAAACCGAAGAGGCAAGGCAGTTAGCCAGACTACGAACCCTAGAGGCACAAGAAAAGGACCGTCGGCGTTATAATTCCAAGCACAGGGTGGTGTCCTATTCACCTGGAGATTTAGTATGGATTTTCACGCCTGTTCGGAAAGTAGGCTTGTCCGAGAAACTGCTTAAAAAATACTTCGGACCATACCAGGTGTTACGACGATTATCTGACGTAACCTACGAAGTCCAAGACTATGAGCCAACATCAAGACGCCGGAAAACGATAGACACCGTCCATGTTCTTAGAATGAAGCCTTACTACGACCCTGAATTACAAGTACAACATCCGAATGGTGATTCTTCAACATCTGAAGACTGCCATTGTGAAGAGGATCCACCTATCAATGTAAAGAATGATTACACCGGACCACAGACACGTTCCAGATCAAAAGTTGCTAGCAGTTAGGCAACCTAGGACAGCGGGACGCTGTTCTTCTAAGGAGGGAGCAATGCCGCTTAAAGCCTTTCCCGTCAAAGACTCTGTTGCTGAATGGTCAACGCACCGGACTGCTGAGCAAGAGGTCCCCGGTTCGAAGCTCTACATTATTTTAATTTAATTTAATTTAATTTAATTCTAATTCTATTTCTGTTAGTTCTAGAAGTTGCTAGAACATTCTTTAATTTCCTGGAACGGCGTTCCAGAATATTCTGTTGATGGATAAAAGAGCAAGTAGCTCAACCTGTGAGTTCAGTTTTGAGTTCTAGCTAAGTGTTGTGTGCTAATAAACAGCGTTGTATTCCCTCTACGTGTGCGTTCAATCCATACGACTACCATCTACGCGACAATATAAGCTTCTATATTTTATAATACAAAGCAAAACATGACTTTCGAGTGGCATGAATTTATAAAATACACTTTTATAACAGTGATTAATAGTCAATATATAATTTTGAGATAAATCCAAAACTCTAAACTTATAATTTTCTATGTGATGCCAGAGGCATCTTGTTTCACGATGCTTTTACCTGAGCATAACGTCAAATAACAACAAGAACTTGAGAGCAAATGGCAGGAAATCTATTTTTCCCGTTATCAGTGAACTATTCTTGAAGCACATGAACAATATTGGACAACTAGACACATTTAGTGCAGAGAAAAAAATTAAATTCTTAAGCTGCTATGTTTTCATACCAATAGGCATTAATGGGTTAACATTAATGATACTTCGGTTAGTCGTGGGGAGGGGAGGATTTAATTTTACTCTCTGATTGGGCTGACACAAATGATAAAAACTTGGTTGTTGTTTTTGCCTTGGGCTACATTGATGACTCAAAATTCTCATTGCAAATATAGCCATGTTTTGCCTTCAAATGTCCATATAAATTCATGGTATTGCCAAAAGTTTTGAGGGACTTAAGGCAAATATTGCATTTTGCCAATTTGTCAGAGGTTTTGCAAAAATATTTCCAAACGGTACTTTTGGGAGGCATCTTACTAATAATATTAACGTCAACTTATATAAAACAGAAAAAAACAAAAACTTAAATGACTGCTCTCGTGTATATACTATTTATAAAATAAAACCCATGGAAGGTTCTGGAGTGTCAGGAACATTCCAAGCGCTCTGGTTGGTTCATTGGTTGTTGATTGCCATTTGTCTGTTTGCTAAGGAATCGTGCCCTCTTTTGTATTCATCCTTTTCAGAATTCCAGCTTACATTTACTGAGTATGAAAATTATGCTACGTGGTAAATTTTTTTATTATGGTACTTTTTCATTAAAAAAACATCAGCTTCAATAAATCGATGTTTAAAACATCGATGTCTTTATCAAAACATCGACATTGATGTAGCATCCCTACTCCAAAACAAACCTAGAAATTACTTTTATCAAATTTGCAAAATCATTGTCTTAGTTTTGTTGAAACTAAGTGATAAAGATATTGTCTTTCAGTTGGCTTTGCAAACTGTGGAGTCTGAGAAGAGATTGCTTACCAGTTGGCAATATTGTCTTGAAAAATGGGTCCAATTTCCTCAAACATGAACACCCTTTCAGGATATTTAAGCAGAGAGAAGATTGAAGGCAGAAGTATATGATTTACATCTTGGAAGAATACTGGAAAAGATCTTATTAACCTTAATGCTTCCAACAAGTACTGTATGAGCTAACATCGGGGAAGTTTCTAGAGTGGTTGTCATCCTTGCAGCAAAAGCTAGAATCGGCCATATTGTAGCTCAAGCCTATTTAATTTGTTTTCATCTCTTAGATTCAAGTGAATGTTTTGTTTGTCTGATGGAGGATGTTGGAGAACATCCTCCATAGAGAGAACTTTTATAGAAAATCATTGACCAAATTCCTCTGGACATTGTTACTGTATTGTCTAATCCTGTCTTTTTATTTGTATTGCTTTTCATGTTTACAGAAGATTCCATGAAATTGGCAGTGATGTGTTTTAAGATGTAAAGCAGTCTTTTAATGTTTTTAATACTTTCATAATTAGACTATTCTTCAAGCATGGTCCCCCCCCCCCCCTCCTCCTGCATTTAAACATACTCTAAGTCAGGGTTTCCTAAACTTTTCCTGTGATGGAACACTTTGTAAATCCTGAAATTTTCATGGAACACCTTGTTTATTTTGTAGGATATGTAATTAAACATAATCAATAAAATGAAAAAAAACATTTATTTAGTGTCTAGTAATTATTTAAATTTTTATTTAGTAATTATTTAAATTTAAAAACATAACACATAAAATAGAACAAGGTTCTTAATGACTTTGATGATGTTGGGTCCTTGAATTGCAAATCTTCTTGATATCAGGCAGATCATAACTCTGCCAAACATGACCATGACTAATTAAAAAAAATTTATGCATGATTACTTAATTTTTTAGACATTTTAGAGCATATATCTGTCAAACATGTTTGAATTTCTTGCAGCGGTTGCAAGATATAAAATGATTCCAGGTTTTTGCGGCGTACCTATTAACTCTACTTGGAGCACTGGTGTTCCATGGAACATAGTTTGGGAAACCCTGCTCTAGATAGAAAAAGAATGTTTTATAATGAATTAATTGATTTTGGTAAAATTAACTAACATTATGTAGGGAAATTTATCAAGCTTACAGCAAAAAATCTTATCTGGTGAAAGCAATTGTGAATACATTTGGTAATCTACCCTTAACACTTATTTTTGTATTTGCTTAAGTTATGTAGGTGTCAGCAGATCAGCATTATTGGTCATTTTAAAAATAATGTGATATCTCTTGTAGTCTCACTATGTAAGAACTGCATGCTCAGTAGTCTTTCAATATTTAATTTTTTGGGAGAATATTATACGAATTTCCCTAATAAAAACATTATCTGTTCCTCTGTATGTAGTAAACATAAGGAGAGGCTTTATTTTTTGAACTGAATATTTGGTGCAAAATATATCTGTTAAAGTACATGCACAAACTACATCTTGTCAAAATTTGTGCATTTGCAGCAGCTTAGTTATGAGTATAGTTTAGAGTTGGTTGAAGTTCTATAGTGTCGTAAGGGAGAGTGCTATATTTTGCAGTGTGAAGTTTGGAAACAGTAGACAAAAAGATTACAATTAGCAAATTTCAAGTTGTCATAACTGGATTGTCACTGAATGGCTTGGGTTTTGGCATTCAGTGCTGAGTCTGTGGATTTGAGTCATGTTGTTGACACGGATTTTTGTAGCCATTTGGAACTGGTTTGGACTTTAAGTCCTGGTCCTTGTATTAGAATGTCCTTGTATTGAAATAACACGGTCCAGGAAAAAGAACTGATTACTTTTTTACACTGTTTTTCTTTTACTTTAATACAGTTTAAAAGCGAATAAAGAATATTGAGTGCAATATTATCAGAGAGTATTTCAGAGAATGGAGACGATTCTACATTACTTTATAATAGTGACCAAAAATGACAGTATACTCCGAAGCAGTCAACTAACTGAATAGATGTAATTTATAATTTAACTATTGTCATTTAGTAAGCAGTAAAATGGATAATATGTGTGTTATCTTTTCTGTGTTTTCCTTTTTTATATTTATGTAGCTCTATTTATAACAATACGACAGAATTATGGATAATTCCTTTTTACTTCATTTTATTTTCAGAAGAAAATAAAGGCTCACCAGATATAGAAACAACTCCTAAATTAGCTTCTAGCCCTCACATTAACAAATTTTTAACAAGAGAACCACCCGATGGATGTGAAAAGGTGAAAATAGCTGAAGAAACTAGGCAAGTATTTGGGTGTAATATTATTCATAACCAATATATTTTGGTTTATATATATATATATACACACTCAAGATTGTCTTTTTGCATGGTTTAACCAAACCAAACCAAAGGTTTTGAAATAACACGGTCCAGGAAAAAGAACTGATTACTTTTTTACACTGTTTTTCTTTTACTTTAATACAGTTTAAAAGCGAATAAAGAATATTGAGTGCAATATTATCAGAGAGTATTTCAGAGAATGGAGACGATTCTACATTACTTTATAATAGTGACCAGGAAGGAGTGGTTGTACTATCTACAAATACAAGTCTAGAAACTCGCCAACTAGCCAATTAACTTTGAAATAATTTTCTTACAAATGATTTCAATTTCGAACATACTATACAATTCCTATGTGATTTAAAAATTATTATGGCATGCTATGAAGAATCATATAAAGAACTAACAAAAATAAAATCATAGTCTGATAACGGAATTTATATTCAAACCAGTGAAACAAAAGAAACACTAGAAGTTCTTTTTATTCAAGATACACTTGTAGATATATCGCCATTCAATATTTCCAGTGATGATAGTCAATTTTTGCCATCAAAAAACAACAAAAAGCAGGCATGTTTATTGTCTAGTAGTAACTTAATGATTGTATGAGTGTATAACTTAATGATTATGTTATATGTACCATAAAATCTTGACACGTGTATAATATGCATACGCACATGTGTATAATACGCATGCTTTGCTCTAAATTTTCGAGATAATTAAAATTAGACTATAATACACATCCTTAACTTCTCAATATTTTATTTAAAAATTGCACAAATAGCTAATATAAATAAAATTTGTAATAAAAAGAAACAAAAACGTCAAATTCAGTAGGAAAAAAACTTACATTTTTAATTCAAAACAAACAATACTGTCAAATTATCAGTCTTAATCACTTTCACTAGAATACAGCACATCTATTGTTGGTACAACCATGTCATAATTATTGGTGCCGTCTTAATATATATCGCCATCATCATCCTCATTTGATGACACCTGCTCATCCTCCCATAATATATTGTCCTCACTGCCGTCAAAATTATTCGATGTGCAACATTTGAGGAAGCCTTGTTTAATAATAGATTGATGTAATTCATTCCATGCCAAAAGTACCCTTTCTGCAGTGGCTAAGAGAGACGGTTGACGCATACAGCCACCTGCCGTATATGTGTGATTACCGTCGCTTAACCATGCATTCCATTTGCAACGGAGAGCTACCTTCATTGTTTTATTGACAGAAACATCAAAAGGTTACTTTATTTGGCACATTTCTTTCTGGATAAAAGACATCCGATAACACAGAAACGAATCAAGCCCCAATATGAAAGGCGGTTTTTGTGCACCACCTGGACGATGCTCCCAAACACGTTTCAACCAATCAGTGGTCAGTGCTTTATCCATTCAGCTCTTCTCATGGACACGGATGTGTTCACCCTTTGGAAATTGTAGTTTTGGAAGAGTCTTTCTTTTAAAAATGATGTATGGCGGCAACCTCCATCTGCGGTACATGCCAGCATGACAGTGAAGTGAGACTTCACGTGTCCAGTTGTTCAAATTGAAACAGTCTTTTTACCTTTCACGTCTACAGTCCTGTTGTAAGGCATATCAAAGGTCAGGGGCATTTGATCGACAAGGCCATACCCTTCACTGATATCCCTACTAAATCTTCCGATGTATCACCTATGGATTTTTGTGCTTTCGGACTTTTAAAATCTGCATTATCCAAACGTTGTCCTAAAACCCTTACAGGACTCTGGAAAGCTGTTCAGGAGGAATGGGATAGAATACCTCTTCTGACACTTCAAAAGGCATTATTTTCCTGGAAATTGTGGTGTTGAAAGATAGTTCAGAATAAGGGATGTTAAATAGAACATTTAAAACACAAGAATTTTATGTAATTTAGTTTTGTGAATACAATATACATCGTCTAAAAAATGTGTGAACAGCCTCTGTGTATGAAGATTTGAATTCTATTGCATTTGCGTAAGCCTTTTTAACTTCTTGAGCTTTCAGCCTAATTTCAATACATGAAATCCCGATTACTTGTTGTCTCTTATCCACTGCCTACTCCATTAAAGTTTTTTCATAGAACATAAGAAAGGCATTATTAGGCTATAAACAGAACACACTTCCTATGTCCTTCCAGTTCCACATTTCCCATGTCCTTAAATTGTTGGTACCAATGTTTAATAGAGTCCTCACTTGGAAGACGACAATTTGAGTATTCTAAATGAAAACGTCCCTGAAGAGTTCCAACGGATTTGCTTTCATGGAACCAAAAAACGCACATTGCTTTTCCTTTTAAAGTAGCCATTTTCAGACTGATGCAATTAGTAAATTTTTCATGCAAAATGTTGTCGCGTCATCTACCGACTTATGTAAAAGTTAATTAAGGTTTATAATTTTGTTATGTAAAATTGTTTTAAATTATCTGTCTAAGAAAACAATAAACATGTACGTATCTCATTTTGTACATTTTTTTTTCAAACATGAAATGCACTCAATAATTTTGGACCACCCTGTATATATATATATATATATATATATATATATATATATATGATTTTGTTTAACCCTATTAAAGTCTGTAAAATAGTTCAAAGTTTTCAATGTATTTATGTATTCTGGTATTAAATGATGTCCTATTCACATTTGAATTTCGTAAGGATTCATCATTAATTTTGCTGTATGTATTTTTGAAAAGTAAAACCTATAATTGACAAGCACAAAAATAAATGCTTTGAATTTTGGCAGATTTTTTTTTTTTTTAGCCTCTGAAGTCAAGTGCTGTGGAAAATTTAAAAATTGTTATTTGCACAAATTCAAGTACGACGTATCAGAGGATTGTAAACTAAGATGAATTGATCGAAGCCTACTCAAAGTATTTAATATTGGCAGTCAAAAGTAGTTAAGTGTATTAAATGTCTCTCAATTTATTCCTGCCACTGCCGTTTGAATTTTTTGGGTTCAGAATTCCCCCCAACCTCGTAAAAATGTGAGATAATGATTTTAGGCACAAGAACTGGATTGTTTGGCATTTTAAAACAGTGTCCAAGTGGATTTCACTACTGAATCATGGGAATTGTAATAGTTGATACTATTAGTCAGGCCCCAGTGGTTCCCAGGAGAATTACTGCTAGGTTTCACGTAGTTTTTCTTGCATGTATAACTATACTGCCATTTTTCACTAAAAGCTCTCTATGAAAGCATCTCTCTTAAGTACAGATTATGTGAATAGTGTATAAAGGAATTATAATTATTTCACATGAAAACAAATTCTTGGGAACTCAAAAGAGTTTATTAAATGATCCTAATTATTTAAAAGTATGTGACAATGCATTCAATTGGCCATTTGCATGATACAGTGGTAAAATAATGTGCACCAAGATGTGCTTTAAATCGCTATATGAAGAGATTATTTCTATGCGACATTCATGTATTCCAAACTCAAGACTCCAGGCAAAGGTAGAATACAGGAGTGATGCTAGCCACAAGCATATAGCGGTCACGTGATCCACCTATGCAGCCCAGCCCATGATTCAACCCCAAATATTTAACACTAGTATTTAACACTAGTATATCAAAAATGATGGAATGTTGATCAGCATTTCAATAGGTGATTCATCATTTTCATCGGGCATTGCTGAAAACTGTACTTAAACAGCAGTAAACAACAACAAAAAACTAAACTAAATCAAAACTAAACCAAAACTGTTTCAAAAGTGAATGACTCACCACACAGCAGGCGTTGCTGAAAACGATACTTAAACAGCAGTAAACAACAATAAAATAAAATGTGAAACACAATTTAATTAACATTAAATTTAACATGTAGTTATTTAAAGGGAATATGAAAAACCATGGAGTAGAGTGAATTCGAAATTCAAGTGAATGACTCAATTGAATAAATGATTCTTTTCAATGGATATTTTAATTTGAAGATATTTCAAAAACTAAACGGTTTTGAGCTAAGGTGTTCACTTGAAATTTTCATATTTTTTAAACCGCTTTCAAAATATGTAACTTTTGTGGTATTATTTTTCAAGAAAAATTTCAGAAAATGGCGTCGCAATGTTAAGATGTTCCTGACTTGGTCCGTTCCGGAATGGTTACCTATACTTTTTCTACTCTAGGCTTTTATATAAGTAAAGATAGTGCTTTACTTCTGTGTCCAAATCCTACTGTATTCATTTTTATTCAAGGCGTTCAAAGGTTTCAGTCTTGCTATCTACAGTTAAATATGAATCTTCAATCATATCTAGTTACATGAGTTTATAGTTTGAAGCTTTCATTTATACTTTTTTTTTCTCCTCCCAGGAATTTGAGTACTCGAGAAATGTCTGAATACAGTTGTCCAAAACCTAGTATGAATTTTGTTTTATTGCCCAGCCGAAGATCTGCCTTTTATCCTCTGTGTAAGAATTGTGGTATGTCTGCACCGAATGGAGACCTTGTCAAGTCTGGGACTCCACCTGCGAGTGAAAGATTTTGAACAGTTTGAATATGGAAAAGAAACAACACCTGCCATACCTCTCTCTTCACTTTTGTGAAGAATATCACACACAATGAGTTTATTTGTTTCTGCATGAAAAAGAACCTATTCTTAGCTTTAGGAAATTTGAGTATCTGGTGTTTTATGGACTCTGTATTATGGCCTAGTTATGGGTCGGAATTGATTTTGTTTTTCTCATTTTATGTGTGTGGTGTGCTTGTTCACTGTTAATATAGACTGTGTAACATTTTTCTTTTTGTTTCACCAATTCTTTCTGAACAGTACTGTTTATTTTCAACATCACAGTGTATCAGTGGATGCTTGATTCTATGTATTAGTCATTGTTTTAGCGACGAGTAGTACATCACCGTGGCTGTCCATTCAGAATGGGGGTTAGGCCTGTAATACTCTAGGTAGAGTTGTCCCACAATGACATCAACAACTGAGTGGCCCTATCCAACATATTTTTGCCACTTCTGTCAATATCTGCTTCCCCAGGGTTCCCACACTTAATATCTTTTTATGCTCTAGCATGTGAATATATTTAAAGTTAAGAAAATATCAAGTTTAATATAAGCAGATTAGATGGCGTTTAAAAGATCTTTGTTTATGTTTTTTAATACAGTTATATCTTGGTACTTGGCATTAATTGGTTCCAGAAGGCACGCCAAGTACCGAACAAATTTTTCACATAAGGATGTAAATTGTATTAATTCATTCCTGAAACCCAGGAATTTTACATTTTATTTGGCATTTTAGAAATGGATGGTTTTTTTTTTTTAAAAATACAAAATCTCTAAACTTGGCATACATAATTTAAAATATTTATTAGATAAAATAAAATTTATCTTCACTCAGCATGTACTGAGAGGAGTGGATGGTCCAATGGGTTAGTCACAAAGTAGAGGAGGATAGGGATTTATTGCTTGGAAGGGGAGCTTCTTTCTAATAAAACATCAGGCACTTGCATAGGGATTCTTTCCCTGTTGTAGTCTCAGATTTAAGGAGTTTCACTACAAACCTATCAATTGAAACTTGCTTCTTCCTATGTTTCTAAAGTGAGACATTGCTTGATCATTAAACAAGTCCACATTTCGGCATTCTAGAGCTTTGTCAGGGTAATACGTTTGGACAAAATTTTGTAATTGAACCTAATTAGGCCTTTATTTTCATCCAGAGAGATAGGATTCAGGGGAGCCGTCTTGTCTCACACATGTTTTAGCATGTGTGACAAGTACTGGCAAAATGATGTGTATGGAAGCATTTTTTTTTGGCATGGAAATGCGATTAGAAGCGAGTGAAAAATGAGTACTGGGGCAATTTTTTCGTGTCAAAATGCAATGAGTACCAAGGTATGACTGTAGTTTAAATTGAGCTGTAAGAGTTTTAGAATCTATGTGTATAGCCAAGAGTTCAGTAGATCTATCTCGAGCTACTCGTATGGTGTAAATGAAGAATTTAAATGTGTATATATCAAGATGGAAGATTCACACCTAATAGAATGCCTTATTTAATGTGAAAGGAAACATAATTTCATAAAATTAGAGGCATTTTCAGATTTGATTAAATCTATCTGTAAATTAATGCTCATTGAGTTTTTCACTCTACGTAATATGTTATCCTTTTTACTCAATTTTCTATTAACCTTTAAAAAATTATTTTTGTGCTTGCAGCGTTTAATAAGCTTTGTTGCATATTCACAGACAGTAGAACTTTAAATGTAATTTTCTAATGTAAAGATGTTATTGATCTGCAAAATATTTCCAGAATCATAAAAACAATATTTGTTTATTAATATAGTGCATTTAATTACATTTAATGACTTGAATTTTTTTTTCTTTGGTGCAAAAAAGGTGGGAACCCTGTTTGAAATTAAATTCTGTTTAACAAACACAATGAGTAATTTTTTGAAATTCTAAACTAAAAGATAAAAAAAACATTTAATTTAAGGGAAAAACATTTCTTACCTTACAAATAGCCTAGGCTCCTAAAACTTTCCTATAAAAAAATATGAATTTTAATAGTGTTTGCCCCTGAAATAAAAACTTTCCCCACTTTGATAGCTTCATGATACTTTTGGCTGACCTTTTCAACTTTTATAGCCATTAGGTATGGGCTAATCCTAATATTGGAATAACGTGTCAAGCCACAAAAGGGGATAACTACTGAAGTCAGGTATGAAACATGAGACAAAGTGTTATTTCTGTATGTTGTGCACCTCATCCATGTGTAACAAATGGAAAATTTTAGTATATCATGTGAAACAAAGACAATTATTAAAATTCCTATTACATATGAGCTTTTTAAATTTCATCCAGACTTGTGTTTAGTACTGAATATTTTTTTATCAGTAATTTATTTAAAGCGTTTTTTATTTTTTTTCTGATTTACTTTTGATGAACTGAAGGAATTTCTCTGTGTTGTCCTCCAGCTGTATTGCCTTATGCGAATACTACTCCAAAACCTTTTGTGTGATGTCACTCCCTCACAGGTCTTCATAGTATCCTAGAATACTAGTATTGAAAAGCAAAGATGTCTTCTTCCATTTTTCTTTATTGATGTTATTTCTCAATTTTTAAAAAATTAAAGTATCTTTGTCAGTGACTTTTTGCTGTCAAAGTACCCGTTTTTCACTATGAGAAAATTATCCCATTCATATTAGTTGCCACTTAGGACATTAAATGAAATCATCCAAAGGAAGAAAATCTTTTGTAATTATTAAAAATATTACCTTTATGAGGAATGAATTTCTCTATTTACAAAGAAAAAAAAAATTTTTTCCCCCCGTTAGCTGTATCCCTTGTGCCAAATATAAATGTCTTCAATTCCAATGGGGGGCACATGCCCCCCCCCCCCCAACTTAACTTGAAATAAATTGAACCTTCAATAGAAGTTCAGTTAAAATCAGAAAATTGTAGAAATCTTTTAAGAGAGTTGGTTTTTTTCCGCTTTTTCAAACTGTGAAACTGAAGATTCTAATTATGTCTTTAGCCTTAACATAGTTTTTAACAATATGAATGATCCATAACGGAAATTTGATGCTATATTTTTTTTCTCATTGTATAACTTTTGAATACTACTCAAACATCAATTCTATTGTTATTCAGTTTTTAAAAAAATCATAATATTTCATATTTTAAGGACCATCCGGCAGTCATTGCATTGAGGAGGGGGTCCTAACTGAATTCAATTTGTCCCCCCCCCCCCCCCAAAAAAAAAAAAAAAAAAAAAAGTTAGGAGCATGCTATGCCTATGGTTGACAGTAAAATGTTCTTAACCAGATGCATAGCTAGATCGTAAAATCTATCTCAGTTTATGCACAAAACAAATAAGCTATGGCAATAAAAATTGAAAATTGCGAGTCACAATGTTTGGCTCGATCTGCAGTGAAAGTTGAAATCCTTGGCACCCTGTCATCTGCATGAATTGGCGACATTTACATTTGGTGGTAAGTGACATCCCGCTAACGGAAAAACACCGAAATTTCTCTCTTGGCAAATTTGTGGCTTGAAGTAGGCTGTGAAATTAAACTTTTTTAAAAAGCTTTTATGTCAACTACTCTATATTTTTTAGTTGTATAAAACTGGTAGGGATGTCAAAAAAATTTTAGCCCATTAATTTTTAAAAATTGTTTATTATATTAAAATTAAGATATCTATTTTTTTTTTTTTTGCTTTGTTATAGTTCTATAGCAACTGACTACATTAAAATTAAGGGGGAGAGTACAGCACTTGGGGCCAGGTCTATCATCTTGGATTTTTTTTGGCATTTTTCTATGTTTTGGCACATTTTGTTATTTTCTCTCTCAAAATATTTAATTTAATTTAATTACATGCCAAAATATGATAATGTAAACTATTTCCCTTGCTGTTGTCTATATAATCTGGTTTTATTATTACTTTCAAAATAAGTTTAAAAGTAAACAAATAATGTAAACAATTTCAAAGTCAGGCTTTCAAAATGTTTTAAAACACCACCCAAACACATTGACGAGAATAATTTTCCATTATGTCAAACACTGTAAAATTGGTACCAAAAAATTCTAAATGGTGGACCTGTCCCCAACTCTCCCCAAATTAAGATTTCAAAATCCTCCTTTCAATGTATTGAATCAGTAAACCAACAAACTTGGAGATATTATAGTAAAAGGTATATAAAAGTATATAATTTTTTTGGAAGTGAGTTTCAAAATTATTTCAGAAAGTGTGTTTCATATAAAAGTAAACCAATTATTAGAGACCTTTTAATTTCACTGACTTGACTGTGTCTTGACTATGTCCAGCCTTTTAAACAGAAAGCAATCTTTGCTTTAGAACTTATTTTTTGAATGTCACATTATTAAAAAAAACTATTAGATAGTTTAATATGGTTTAAACAAGTTTAATTCGATATCCTTGTTGAATTTTGTTTGAATTATTGCTTAATTAATATGATTGGTTAATGAATGTACCTTAAAGCTTCTGCACTGATAGTCATCTTTTTTAGCATTATGTAAATTAGTTACTTACCTCGAAGAATTGCATCCACAATATCCATGAAAAAAACACTCCATTTATAAAAATCAAAATGGCAACTGTCGGAATTTAAAATTGTTCAGTGAGAAAATTACTAAATATTTGCTTCAGCTGTTTTCTCTGCTGTAAAAGCAACTAATTAGCTTGATATTTAATTATATTTACCCGATGTAAGCACATCTTTTGTCCAGCTGGCTGGATCTGGATCTTTGATTGGAGCGAATTAAAATGCTTTAACATGAGATAATCTTGTACTTTCATTTTATCGCTGACTTTCCTGTTTCTACTTTTCATAATCTATTTTGTATTTATTTATTTTGATGCAGTGTGTGTAATGAATAAAGAAAGGCACAAGTGGAAATCTCTATCGGTTTAGAGATATTTTACTAGGTTTATTCATTATTCATTATTTGATGTAGAAATTCACATCATGTTTGCAATTGAAGGAAAATTAATTTTGGAATATCTGAATGTATCATTTTGAAACTTAATATGCAGGTGTTCTTATTATGTTTTATTTATTTATTTATTTATTTTTTTTTTTGAAAATTTGAAATGATTGCTATTTTGTAACTTACATTTTTATTTTGGCAGATAGAAGAACAATTTATTTATAAAGAGCTACTTATTCCAAAATTTCCTCTTAGAGTTACTATCAATTTATCACTATTTTCTTATGAGACTTGAAAATTCAGATTTCTTTCCCTTAGACATTTTAAAAAATTTAATTCTGCAGTATATTGTACTCATGTTTTGCTGGCCAATATATTCTATTTTTAAGAGTTTTATATATTTTACAGAAATTATTTGACATGTATAAAATCACTCATATAGAGTGAAATTTATGTAAATTTTATGCATGTAAAAAATATTTTCTCAATGTATATATGAAATATGTCTGAACATTTATCTCTTCATTTGATTAGAAATAATTTTAAGTTGGAAATTAAATTTCAAACTTAGCATGATTGAAAATTGTTTAAAATTTATACACTAAACATTTTTTTGAACCAAACTTATTTCTTTAGTTTGTTAAAGCATATTGTACGGTTTGGATGTGTTATAAAAAAATCTGTTATCTTAGAATGCATACTCAGTATTAACTTTTAATAAGTAAATTGTTATGTGTTTCTAAAAATTCAAGTAATATTGGTTATCAAAGCAGTTACGATTGCCTTTTCTGCATCTGTAATAGCTGCACATTTCATCCAGTTGAATGTAAATCAGTTTTGTCTGTCAAAGCATCTGTGTTTGTGCTGTATTTGCATGGGCTATAATTTAATTTTTTGGTGTCTATTTTTTTCTCCTTTCTTATTAGGTTATTATTGTGATTTTATATGTATTTAGAATTTGTCCCAAACTTTATTTAAAATCTAATTTTTGTCTACCATGGAGCAAAATCAATCTAACTCTCCAGTCTAGGGAGATGTTTTAATCCAGTGCTGTTATTCAGCTGAGGCTCTATGTCTTGATATTTTCTACTGTGTACATTTTAAATAGGTGCTGTGGAATGAACGTGCCTGAATGGAATTTTTCAAAACATGTTTATCTTTAATTTTTTTCTTTGATTTAATTGATTAACTTTTTCATTATGATTATTTTGCTTTCTTTTTTGGCCAACTCTTGATGGGATAATCCCCCCTCCCCACTTTCTGTCTCTGTAATAGTACTCACTATCCTTCTATCCCTTTGCCCTAAAAAAATTATATATTTTTAAAATTTCCAATGTGGGTTCAAAAGACATCTGAGGCCATAAAAAAAGAACCAATGAACAAAATATAATGAGAAAAGCAACCACAGAAGAGAGTCTATAGACTAGGGTTGCCAACTGTCCCGGATTGTCCCTGAATTGGAATCGCTGTCCCTGATCCCGGATGAATGCTAAATTGTCCCGGAATGTAGCGGAAACTATTCCAATTTTTTTTAAATTGAAATTGACATCGTGTAAATCTGTTGAACGTTGTGACGTCGTAGTAATCCGACAGGTAGTGTGAACGTCACAGACTAAAATTAAAGTTCCTGGGATATTTATTTACAAGATCAATTTATATACAGATCAGGAAGTACACGGTGATGGCACAGATGGTTATTGCAATGACAAACTATGGGCAGAGTATTTCAGAAAGCATGAAAAATCGGACGAGCTGATGAAAATTGTCTTTCATTTTGTCCATCCCTGCGAGTAATGCTTACCCAGAGACATTATTTAGTCACATAAACAGTGTGTGGACGAAGGCCAGGAATAACATGAATATCGACTTAGTGAAGGCGGAATTGCAAATACGACTTAATAGTGAATCATGTTCAGAATTTGTGAACTTTTTAAATACGGACTCACTTGCGAAAGAATTGGTGATTGCAGCAAAAAAGTGAGAGAAAATATTATTGGAAAACCCCATAAAAATATAATGTTAAATTTGTTATTATAAGATTTAAAATTTTTAATATTATTATGTAGTGTATATATATATATATATATATATATATATATATATATATATATATATATATATATAAAATTAAGTTTCTATAATAGTCAAAATAGAAAATATAAAAATTAAATTTAAAAAAATGTATTTTAAATTTTTCATACATAAAAAGTTTTCTCAGAAAACTAGGTAATGTCTGACTGATAATGATGATGATGTTCAGTTTTGAGCTATTTGTCCCAGAATCGTCAGAGAAAATGTTGGCAACCCTAGTCACAGAGTTTACAGTAGGGGTAATCGGTAACATGTATACTGTGTAAGTACTTGGTGAGACAGTTGTAGCCAGAAGCAAGGTGAAATTCCACAACTCTTTTTCTTTAAGGCTCGTCTCTAATGCGTGGGATTATGCTTCACCACAACTTCTGTGAATTCCTCTTGAAAAATTCTTTTGAAAGGTTGTCCTTAAAGATAGTCAGTTTGACATTGTGAAACAGAATTTTACCACCTGGGGATTGATTCTTGTCCAAAAATTTGGCTCTTTCATTTCTGTTGATACCGCAGTGTCCAGGGATCCACTGCAAGACGGCTACTTTGTCGTAGCTGGAAAGGTTTCTTTTTAAAAGGGATTGAGAATTTCAGATGGCAGCAGATTGGGGACTTCAGAAGAGCTAATTGCTTGCAAGGGGGCTTTTGAGTCAAAGAGTATGACTATGTTAAAAAAATTATATAAGTTATGGAATTTGATTTATCAATAAAATTTTTTAAATCCATTGTGATTCTGAAGGCTTTACTCATTGGAAGTTCTATATTGTGCATGTGTGCGCAAGATTAATATGTGGATGTTAATGACATTAAAAAAGAGTTCTATTACCAGAATTTTTAGTTCCTTTATCAGTATGATTTCCCGATGTTCTTCTGTTTTTTCCCCTTTTTCCACATTAACAACTTCTCTTCTTTTTTTCATTGCTCGCGGAAACTCTCTCTCTCTCTCTCTCTCTCTTTTTAAAATTCTGTATGCTTTGAACTCTTCCCTTTTTTCTTGAAGATGATTTGATTTTACTCTTTTTACTTTGAAGTCTTTCAAACTGGAAATATCAATCAAGTCTGGTACTTATTTTGTGTACATATAAGTGTGTTTGCAAAGCTGTTTGATATAAACTATGTAGGTAAAAATTGAAATTCACTTGAAAATATCAAAAATAAGGAGCTCATGTTGGAAGTAAATATATTTTAATTCTTATGATTTAGTCTTATTTTATGTTCATAAGTATATATGTGAGAGTATGAACAAATAATCAGGAATAAAATTAATTCCTCCTATGAACGTACCAAATTACACAAAGATGTAGAAAGTTTTTGCTTCTAATGTTGTGGAATATTATTTCATAGTCTCATTTAAATTATTATGTCATTTATTGTATGAAATGAAAAGATATACAGTAGTACCTCGGTACTTATTGTTAATTGGTTCCAGAAGGCACGACAAGTACCAAACGCATTTTTTCCATAAGACATAACATAAATTGAATTAATTTGTTCATGAAAACCAGAAATTTCACATTTTACTGGGCAATTTATAAATGGGTAGGGTTTTTTTATATATAAAATCTTTAAACTAGTTGGACATAATTTAAAACAATAATTAGATAATGTAAAATAAAATTTTTCTTCACTCAGCCTGTACTGAAAGGAGTGGATGACCTAATTGGATAGTGGCGAAGTAGTGGAGGAGAGGGGCTATTGCTTGGAAGAGGAGTCTCCTTCCAATAAAACATCATGTGTTTGTACATGGATTCTCTCTCTTTTCTGTCACTTATTACCTCCAATCCCTGTTGTAGAATCAGATTTAGGGAGTTTCACTACAAATCTATCAAGAGAAACTTGCTTCTTCCTACATTTCAAAATGTTTCAGAAGTGAGACATTGTTTGATCATTAAACAAGTCCATATTTCAGCTTGTTATAGTTTTGTTATGATGATACTTTTGGACACAATTTTTTGTATCAAACCCATTTAGAACACATTTTCAGCATGTGTAACGAGTACCAAAGCATTGTTTTCATGTCGAAATGTGACGAGTGCCGAGCAAACGTACAGTACTGAAGCAATTTTTTCACATCAAAATGCGACTAGTACCGAGGTATGACTTTATCACATTAACCTTGCAAAATTCCTTAACTTAAGAATACATGTACAATGTCGAATTTCTCTATGCCAATCTCTGGTTTCATTAGTCAGTGAAATGAATGCATAAGTCTCTTGTCATCAATACTAATTAATTCATCAGGTGGTGAATTAACTAGTATTGATTTGTGAGACTTATATGATCCACTGAAATTGATTTCATGATGTAAGTGGAAATTTGTTTATGAAGTGTTAATTTAGCCATTGGTGGATTTCATTTAAAATTAAAAGGCCTGTGTACAGAAAAGTAAAATTAGCCTCTAAATTATTTCTGAAATAGTATTGGCTGTCTATAAAAAAAAAAGGGGCCGTAGTTAACATTAATATATTCCTCCTGACTGATGACAAGAAACACTTTTGCTAATTGGGAGAACAGAACTACTAATGTCTGGAAATTTTTAATGGTTATCCATAGCAATGTCTCGATATTTTATCTTTACACACACATGAACACATAGTGATTCGTTTATCAGTCAGTTAATTCGTTTGGTCTTTGCTTAAGACAGGATGTAGGATTTCTAATGACAGCATACTAATAGTATTAAAAAAAAACCTTGTATATCTACCCATGTAGGGTTAAAATCCCATCATCACTAGAGCTGTAACAAAATGATTGTTTGACTAAATCCATAATTTGGGGAATTTTAAATGTAAAATTTTAAAAAAGTATGTAATTTTGTATTTAAATAGTTCTATTTTAAGCTAACAATCATTAAGAACCCATGTTTAGTAATAAAAAAAAAAAAATTCTAGTATTTTAAACATATTATCCTTTAATATGA
Organism: Dolomedes plantarius; assembly: GCA_907164885.2. Taxonomy (NCBI): domain Eukaryota; kingdom Metazoa; phylum Arthropoda; class Arachnida; order Araneae; family Dolomedidae; genus Dolomedes; species Dolomedes plantarius. Next base: position 6,352,147 of record OU015493.1, read on the forward strand.
ACATTTTTAAAAACAATTTTATATATAGGTTTGATTAAAGAAGAGACTTTGGATTATTTTATTATGTGTGGTAAAGAAGAAAATATCAAAGAGGCATGTTCAAAACATCCCATTTTTATTTATTTCCTCCCTTCTTTATGAATGTTATATACTTGACCTGTAAATGAATTGAGTTCATAGCGGAGTCACACTCTTTTTCCTTGCAAAACAAATGTGGGGTGTCTGAAGCATGAACATTTTATCCCTGTTCTAACCATTATTTCAATATAAGTGCCTATGCAAGCTTTTGTTAGTTATTCAGAAGATCTAATTAGTCTGACTCTTGAAAATGCAAAACATATCAGTAAGGAAAATAAAAAAGTGTGCTTGAAAAGAAAAACTCAACTGAAAATATTTTAAAGCAATATTTTAGAAGGCAAATCAAATTCAACTTTAGTTAATTAAGGTATCTGAATACGTTCGGAGCTGAGTTTTTTTTTTTTCTTAAGAAACTTTCAAGACTTTTTGTCCTATTTTTCAAAGGAATAAAGCACTATAAATAGAAAAATGGCGGGAAAATAATCCACGCAATTTTTTACAAAATAGAAGACTTTTGGTCGAAATGGAGCAAATAAGTGCCTCTAGCTCTGAAAAAAAAATTAAAAATTATGCGTATGACATTAATTTCTCTTTGTTGTGTGTACTTAGGCACTCCTGAGTGTGATGAACAAAAAAATGAATTAATATCTCAAAAGATACAGTTCATTATACACTATTACATGCAAAATTTCAGTCATTTCTTGTGAGATTTTTAAATACAGCTATAAATTAACAAATAATATACATAGAGCCTAATCTATAGTTCATTACATTCTTAGTAATATAAAAAACATACCTGAAAAATTTCACAGACTTATTATGATTATGTTTTGAGTTATCACAATAATCATATACATTTTTGGTGAAAAATAAGTTCTTCAGAATACACGATTAAAGTTTTCACTTGTATGGAAATGGACAGCTGCTGCTCTGTTTAAATCACTCTTGTATCACATCTAATGATCGTGCAGAAAAAATAAAAGCAGATTTAGAAAAAGAAATATGCGTTCTTTGAGAATCTAGAATTTTTTAAAAATTCGCAATTTTCATCCAAATCAACATTTTAAACATAGTCGGATACCTTATTAAAAAATGCCTGAATGTTGTCCTAATTTAATTGTATATGCTTAAAGCTAATGGGGGAGGTGACTCTTACATTTGTTTCTGATATTGAGATATTACCTTAATTCTTAAATTTAATGAATTTCTTGGTTAGTGAGTAAGTAATTATTCTGGAATCAGCATCATCATCACCTTACATTTTAATTTTATTCCATAATCTAGAATCCACATTCTTAATCCATTTTGACTGTAGTGTTATTAAAACTATCTGCGTATTGATAAAAAAATAATTATAAAATGCTCAAAATACTTAAGTAGGCATTGTCAGCTGTAATTTTATTAAGTGTATATCAAAATATATTTCATACAAACAAAAACAGAATGTTTAGAATTGTAAAAATGCATCAAAATTTTTACAGTTTTTAATATGCACATGAAGTTGTAGTACAAATCATTGAATTCACAAACATACAAAACTATTATGTACATAAGACTTATTCTTTTGCAGTAGAATTCCTTTAATGTGTATTTAGTGGTATTTAAAAAAAATTTGATAAGCATTTTTGGTTTAGAAAATTGCCAATGAAAATTCTTGAATAACAATGGAAACTTTTATGTTAGTGATAAATTAATGGTGAAATGAGAAATTCTGAAAATGGAGATTTTTTACAGCATATGTATGAAGTCTGCATGCGATATTCTTTATCACTAAAACAATATTTTTTTCTCATGAATATAATGTGAAGAAAGATATACATGCAGATACATGCATATATATTTTTATATATGTATATGTATGCATTTCTTTGCTGAAGTTTAATCAAAATAAATTAAGCATCGAGTTTGAAATTCTCTTGACTTCTCAGGTTCAAATCCTGGAGTTTTTCAAATTATTGGAATTCTACTTTTTTCCCCTCTTTCTTTGTTAGGTTTTTTAAAAAAAAATTTTAACACTTTGATTGTGAAATAAGTGATAAACGTTCTCTCTGTAGCTGTATATTTAGAATATTTAATATAAATTTTGGATAAACAAAATTTCTAGTCTGTGTAGGTATTCTAAACGTTTTTTCATTGGGGTATCCATATGAGTGAGATAGACTCTGACTAGCACTTAATAATTTAAAAAGTTCTTATAAATTACATTATTTTCCCCTGCTTCAAGGGATATTCTTTTTTCATCTATTGCTATCTAAAAACATGTGTATTCACTTTAACAAGAAAAATGAAATATTTCTTGTGTTGTTATCTGTGGATACCCTTGTGCATATAGAATGATTTATCATTCTATAGAAATTACTGTTATTACAATTTAAGATGCCATTAGCTATGAAATTAGTATGTTGTTTATTTGATGTTTCTTATCTATTTACATGACTTTTCTTCGTGTGATCTGTTAAATGTTAGATCTTACGTTTTGTTCAACTTCTTTATTTGGTGTCCATCTACCTGATATTTGTATTCATAGTCATAGTTGATCATTATTTTGTATATTGTGTTCTTGTTGTCTAGTAAGTGTAATATTCAGTTAATAGTATATATATATAATTGCATGTAGCCAAATTAAAAGTTTTTTTTTTAAATGAAAAAAGAGTATTTGTACTGAAAGCTTATTCAGTCCTTTTTTGTATCGTATTTGATTTGCAGTCCTATGAGTGTGTAGGATGTTTTAAGATTGCATAATCATAGTTTTTGTATTTATTTGAACACCTGCCTTTTATAGTGTGGATCTAAGTAGTTATAATTTATGAACTCTGGGCTTGATTTGTGTATGGACTTGCTGCATAGTCTCATCTCGAGGCTTTGTGTTTTTTATTGCTTTCTAGGTGGTCTAGAAGCAACCGAGGTTAATGATTATGTCAAATTGAATCAAGCCCTCTACGCATATGTGAAAAATGTAATCTATAAGCTACTAATGATATGTGAACGCCTGCATGGTGGCTGATTGAAAGGTTGAAGATATTAAATATTTTTTTATACAGTTTATACATGAAAACATTTCATAATAAGCACATTAAATCATGTACCTGAATATGTTTAATAATATTAAGGACAGGATTTCTCCAGGTTTTGTTCCCTTCACTAACAAACTAAAATTTTAGTTTTGATGTGGATCTTCTAAGTTTCAATTTAATTAGCAAATTTTGAAAAGTATTTAGTCAATTTCCACTCAGTACACTATTTTTTATTCAGTAGACTCCAAAAATTATGGTGTACTATTTATCATATAAAAGTAAAAGGTTTTTTTTAAAATTTACACTTTGTGTAAATTTTTTTAAGCTAGAAAAGGGTTTTTAAGTTTTGTTATTATTACATCCTAATAAACATTGTTTTGTATCATTTCAATAAGTGTTCGTGTTCTAGATAATTGTTTGATGTTCGGTTTAAAGCTATTTAAATTAGGCTACATTTATGTTAAACTGAATTTCTTGTTCAAAATATTTTGATATTTGAGCTGTTTATATTATTTTTTTTAAAAATTATTTAAAAATAAATGAGAATTCATTTTATCATGTATTGTAAAATGTTTTTCTGTTTTCTGAATTTTGTATTGAAACTTTCAGTATAGTTTTTTTAAGTTTAACCATGCTTATACATACTTAAACTGAATGCTGGTACATAATTTTATACATTTTTTATCATGACATCATATGTTTAGGAATAATTTGTTTGATTTACTATTATGGTAAAAAATATCTGAGTATAAAATGTGATGATTTTTGAATGAATTTGGCGAAAGACCTTTTTGTTCCCAATATTCATCTAGTGTATTGAAAGTGTTCCTGTCCAAATAATATTGGGAGAGTACCAATGTGGGAAGTGTTTTTGTAATGAAGCTTCCAATCATCAACGCACAGACCTGGCTATAGCCAGGACCCAGGGACTTAGCTTGTGCCTCCTTTGTAGAAGTATCTACTGTACATTTCATCCATTCATCTACAGAGGTTACTGTTTCAGCATTTCATATTTGCCTTTTTTTTTAAAAAAAAAGTAAATAAAATTTGTTTGGCACTTACTGTATCCTTCTATGATTTCTTATGTATTCTAAGGTTTTTTTAAATTTTTATTTATTTTTTTATTTCCATACAATTCATAGAAATTTATGGAGACATTGTGTGAATGAATTTCATCATTCAAGTGAAATTGAATCTCAGAATTTTATTTTCTGTGTATTAGGCAGTAGAGCTCTGTTATACGATTTTGAATGTTACAAGTATACAGTTGTTTATACCGTACTAATGAGTAAAATTCTCTTAAGTTGCTTAGTCAACTTTCTATTATTGATTTACGAAAATATTCCAATTTTTTTACAGCTGTTTATACTGTTTTTATGGGGTAAATTCTCAAAAGTTGCCTAGTCAGCTTTATTTTGTTGATTTACGAAAATATTCCAATACACTTAATACTTTTTTTACACTATGAAAAAAAGGTCAGTATTTTTGCTTTTCTTTTTTCACCCTGCATAAATTTTTTTTTTCCATAACACATGCACCGAATAGTAGAATTTATTACTAAATGTATCCAAAATCAGTCATCAGAAATTTTGCCTGAAAATGCAAAAACTTACGAAGCTAGTATACAAATTTCATTGGACGAAAGTATAACTTGAAAGAATGCAATTAGTTCAAGAAAGCAAATCTGAATAGTAAAGCGTCTAATCGTATGTATATTTTTATTTTGTTCCTGAATTTGTGATTTTTAAAAAATTTAAAATAAAGCTTTGATTTATTTGATTTTCAAGAGACTGCCTCTTTTTTTTTTTTTTTTTTTTCTAAATAAGATTTTCTTTGTTTAATGCATACAATATGCACGAATATCAAAATAAATAATTTTATTTCATTTTTTAATTATTTATTAATTAAAAAAAATTTATATATATTTTATAAACAAAAACAAGTCATTGAACGTATTCATCATTTTACCATATAACCCTGTTTTCTTTTTTTACACGACACAGTCTGGAATACAACCTCCGCATAAAAGAAGATTAGATGTATATATATATTTTTCCTTTTTGCACCAACTCCGATTGGTAGTGACTCAATCCATGTCAGTTACAAAAATAGATTTTTATACTTGAAAATCATGAGGACAATATATGTAACATCTACAAATGTTAGTTGGTCTTAACAGAAGGCTTCTCTTAACTCCTCAGTAGTTTGAAGCATGTAAGGTTTTTAGGGTTAGGTAATATTTTGTAGGTTAAAATCCAAGGAATAAAAAAAAAAAGCGAAAATTTTTTTTACTGTTTTATTTTCTAAATCTATATTTCTTATAACATTTATCACTAACTGAGGAGTCCTTGTGTATATCTATGTTTTTTTAAAACAGTGGTATCCATTTATTTTATTCCTCGTTTGTAATACACCCATCGATTTATTTATGCGACATACGTTCTACGTTAAAGTGAAACTACGTAAATTGAATATAAGGAAATCATATAAAACTGGGAAAACGAACCCCCCAAAGCATGCATAAGAATGCATAGTATATATATATATATATATATATATATATGATATATTCACACCATTCTTTTTATCATTTTATTCTACTTGTCCAAAAACACACGTTTGTATAACATGTTTGTGTTAGCCACTTGGCCAAATATAAACATTATAGTTACAATTTATTTAAACAAACCATGGGGAAATACTGGTGGAGATGAAATTATTCCACACTTACTGATAAATTTATGCATGCATTATAGTAAAGTAAGATTAACGAAAAATTCACACTGCATCCGTCAGCATCAGTGTTACTCATTTTGAAATAGATTTAACCAATTGCAAATCTCCAAGCAATTAGCCACAAAATTGTTAAGATCTGCGATTGGTTTAAAATATGTTAATACGAGTAACGCTGATGGACACTGTGTGAACAGGCCCTATCTGTAGAATTTTAATTGTTAATATTTTTACTTTATTTATAATGATTTATTCTATGTGCAAAATAACTTAAAAGATAGAATGTGTTTTGTTGATCAAAGAACTACAGTATAGTTCGAAGTAAGCTTTCAAGGATGTAAAAAATGTATATGTTTGATTAGGAATGAAATATTTCTTCATTTTCTGAGGAATAAAATAATTGTTATACATACTCATTTAAAAATAAATTTTGCATTTGTTGCTCCTAAATAACAACTGTATGTAGAAATTATATGACCCCCCCCCCCCTCCAAAAAAAAAAAAAAAATAATTAATAAATAAATAAATAAAATTACTTACTACTGTCTGGCCTGTTTATACATTTCTCTGCATTAATACAGGATTATTGAACAAATTTTTAAAGTTATTAAAACCTGACTGATTCGTTTTGAAATCTATTTTGGTACCTTTTGTTTTTTGTGCGAAATGCTGAAACAATGCCTTTCATTGACTCATTCTAGTGTGCGTAATTACATTGTATATGAGTGCTGGCATGCACAAAGAATGTAAAATTGTTCCTCTCAGAACTTTTAACTCCTTTTTTTTTGTGTATGTGTGGGGGAAATTTTAAGTATAATGATCAGATTATGTATCTATTTGATTAGTTTGATTTTTTTTTAATCTTCCGTTTGTTAAAGCATTTTGTCTAGATAATGATTTATCTAACTTGTAACCCTCAGCCAATGAGAATATTAGCCTGTGACATGTTTTTATAAACGGAATTTATGGTATTAGAATTAGTTTCAGGTACCAGGCATTTTATCCCTGTTTCACCTGATTGCTTGTATTTTTAATTCAATCTTCATATCTTTAAGTCCAAATTATCATGCTCAAATCTTGGTTTTTATTGAATTCTATCATCTTATAGTGAAACACAGAACAGTTGAAAGTGCTCATGACTTGTTGAATTGGAAGTCAGAAGAGACCTGTGTATGTGTTACTCTCTTTCTCATCGATTTTTGTTTCCTTTGAAAATTCAGTCATTAAAAGTTCTATGATGTGTTTGTGTGATTATAGATTATTTTATTAATTTTGGAATTAACTTATTGGAACTGCCAGTAGATATTCAAAGATTTCTGAAATATTTTTTTGAGGATTTAATTTTACTGTATGTGTACTTGTTATGATGTGGTTAACATAAAGTACTTCTGAGTCATATTGGTTTCTTTCTGTCGTGTCTCTTATTAATGCATTCTTATCTTAATCTCCAACTCTAAAAATTTAATAATCTCACAAATTGGTGTTTTTTTTATATTTTTTGATTTACATTACTCCGGCGTGCAACCGGAACTGAATCGAAACTTCTCATAAAGAATGACAACCTGTAAAACACCAGGTTTATTACCTCTGTAATAATTTTGTCTTGCAGGCGAATCAATAAAACAATGTCCTGCCACGTAGTAAATTAGTTTCTATTAAGTCTTAACCAGCACGAGTAAATCTAAATTCTAAAAAGACAACTATGATTAAAATTTTAAAGTGAATGAGGGTACACTGAAATTTTTGAGTTATGGCTAAATGGTACACACCAACTCTTAGGAGTGTTCAAAGTAGTTCTCCCCAAGATCAGTGCACTTTTGTAGGCGAATTTGCCAAAGATTAAATGCCTCAAGCCATCCATTTCTTGGAATAGATGAAAAGTAAGCTTTTATAGCCTCATCAATGTTATCTTCGGAATGAAAACGACGCCCGCGTAAATTTTTTCTTAGATAAAAAAATAGCCAAAGTCACTCATGGTAACATCAGAATAGGGTGCATGTTCTATGACTTTGATATTTTTTTGTTCAAGAAATTCGACTGTAATTCTTGCTGTATGAGAAGATACATTGTCATGGTGAAGCACGAATCCCCTAACATTCACCTCTTGAAGAATTTCTGAAGACACTTAGTGACAGTACCGTAACTAGGCAGGTGCACCCGCACAGGGCTCACCTGGAAAGGGAAGAGGGGCAAAATGCTGTTCACAATAAATTATATTTTTAAATTAAAAAAATTTCTGCCTTTCTACTGCGCGCTTAATATTCTACAGGCTCTTCATGATTTTGGTTTAACTGAGTCTTAACCTAAATGTCAATGTCGCTTTTCGAATATTTCTAACTCTTTTCGTCTGTTGTTTCGTGCGAGAGAAGTTTTAGCAAGTTCAGATTAATAAAAAATTACATTCTGTCACAAAAAAATATATGCACCCAGAAGGAAACGAGCTACTATCACGAAACTTAACATGTATGTAGTGTATGAGGAGATAAGCAAATGATTACAAATTCAGAAGAACAGGCAGTTTCATTAAGAAGATATGGCACGAAAAAGGTTACAAATCAGTAAGTAGTAAATCCACCTCTGGCAGCTATGCAAGCCGAAACACGGCGTGGCATCGAATCAATGAGGTCACCTATGACCTCCTGCGGAAGATCATGCCATAATCTTTGCAACTGGGCAGTTAATTCACCAGTATTCTGGGACGGCTGCAATTGCCTTCCAAGCACGTCCCAGACTTGCTCTATTGGCGAGAGGTCTGGACACCTGGCAGGCCATGGGAGTATGTCATATCCTTGAAGACATTGTTGGGAGAGTCGCGCAGTATATGGACGAGCGTTGTCTTGCTGATAAATGGCACCTGGGCGACTTTATAGCAAAGGCAGTGCAACTGGCGTTAAAATCTCGTCCACGTAACTGCGTGCCGTCAAAGTGCGTTGAAGGACGACTAGAGGTAATCGTGTGTCCCAACAAATCGCTTCCCACACTATTACATCCGTGGTTGAGTGGTAGAAGGTGCATGAAGAAAAACATCTATCTTCTAAAACTTACATTAATTTATTTCTACATATATACATTTTTATTCAAAGAATTATTAAAGATGAGAGCTTACATACGCTCATACTTTCCTTATTGCCTGCCACGAGAGTAATAGACAAAACATAGTAAATATTAAACTTACATTGACATGCAGTGCCATCTAGGGGAGAAAAAATAAATTTCCAAACACTCCCCGCCTGATAATTTGCTAAAATTATCACAAAGAAAAACATAAAATTATATGACATTCATATTAAAAACAATGAAAACAAATATTATGAGAATTCAAACTAAGAGTTGAAATTAAAAGTAACTTAGCAATTATAATAGATAATCTAATATTAAAAAAAGAAATTAAAATAGCAAAAAGTTTTTTTTTTTTTTCAGTTCGGCAGTTCCAGAGGATACAAAAGTTGAATAGGTCTTCTAAGTTCAGTGTTTTTAGTTTTTACTTTGCATGACCTAACGAGTCCATCACGACCCTGAAAGACCTCGGTAATGCGACCTAGGTCCCATAAAAACTTTGATTTGTTTGTACCCTCAATGAGTACAACCTCGCCTTCCTTGAAATTTTCTTTAGAGGTTGAAGTGTTGAACACATGGAAATTCTTTAAATTTAACAAATATTGTGTTTTCCACTTTGTCCAAAGCTGCTGTAGGAGTTTTGTTTGGTATATCTTGCGTTTAACCAAAGAAACTCTGGACGAATTAGTATTGAAAAGTTCAGCAAAATTGAAAGGATATTTTATGTTGTGTCCCACCAACAAAAAATGAGCTGGTGTCAGAGGTTCAGGCTCATTGACGTCGTTATAGATGTAGGTTAGGGGTCTCTGATTGAGAACATTTTCGATCTCAGCCAAAATTGTTGTTAGTTCTTCAAAGGTTAATTGAGATCGTCCGAGGATTTTTCTCAAAGGCTCTTTAATTGTTCTCATCAATCTCGTAAAAACCTCCCCACCATGGGGCGAGTTCTACGATAAATTTCCATGAAATTCTTTCCGAAGAAATGAAGTCTTGAAGACTTCATTTCTTCGGAAGACTTCATTTCTTCGGTCTTGAAGACTTTTATCTTTAACAATTTTATCAAAATAATCGAAATCTTTATTAGCGCACTTAAAAGTTTTGGCATTATCGGAATAAATTATGCGACAGTTTCCTCGCCTTGACAAAAAACGTCTTAGAGCAAATATAAACTTACTTGTTGACAAGTCTGAGACAAGCTCAAGATGTACTGCTCGTGTTACAGCACACGTGAAGAGAGCAATGTAACTTTTCACGACGTCTTTTCCTTCCTTCACATAAACAGGACCAGTAAAGTCAATTCCAGTAGTATAAAAGGCGGGAGTTTCATTTAATCTATCTTTTGGAATCTGTCCAGTAAGTTGACTTGCAGGTTTCGCAGAATATCTTCTACAGATTAGACAGTTATGGATGACCTTTTTTACTAACTGCCTTCCTTTAATTATCCAGAAATTTTGACGTATTTTTGATAGTGTCGCAGCAACCCCAGCATGAAGCATTTTATTGTGAACATGTAACACTATTAATTCAGTCAATCGGGAATCTTTTGGTAGTAGAATAGGGTGTTTTTCACCTAAAGTAAATTCTGCCTCGTTCATTCTTCCCTTTATTCTAATCAAATTATTTTCATCCAGGAATGGGGCCAAGGAAAAAATGTTAGAGTCTGAGGAAATAGATTTTTTAGATTTCAGAGATTTAATTTCCTTTGAAAAATGTTCACTTTGGATTTTCCGGATAAAATACTGTTCGGCTTCTTCGAGTTCTCGAGCAGAAAGAGGACCGCTTTCAGATGTTACTTTTCTCGCTCTAGCTGCAAATCGTTTTATCCATGCAAAAATTCTCAGACATTTTAAAAAACTACTGTATTTTGTCAAATCTAGAATTGGTTCAGTCAAGGCTACAGTATTGACTGCTACAGTTCGAAGCTCCTTCGAAATTAGCTCTTCATTACAATTGTCATCAGGTCGGTTGGAGGAGCTTTCACCAGGCCACAGGTGAACCGGTTAAGACAACCAAGGAGGGCCTGTCCACCACAAAGAACTCGAAAGGATCATTTTTGCAGATTCTCCTCTGGTAGTAAGGTCAGCAGGATTTTCCGATCCACTGCAAAAATTCCAACACTCAGGTAGAGAGAGTGCTTGTACCTGAGCTACCCGATTTGCCACAAAAGGTTTCCAAACTTTAGACGAACCTTTCACCCAGTGGAGCACTATTTTGGAGTCACTCCAAAAAAATATTTTTTGAGTGAAGGCTGGAAAAATGTTCTGAATATATTTACCTAGACGAGCACCTACGAGTGCTGCCATCAACTCTAATCTTGCTAAAGTTAAAGTTTTTAGAGGAGCAACTTTACTTTTCGAAATCACAAAACTAATTTTAATTTTTCCTTCAGTTGTAAAGTATCGGAGGTATGCCACAGCCCCATAAGCCTTAGGGCTAGCGTCCACAAAAATATGTAGAGAAACTTCACTAACGTCTTCTGTTGAAAAAAGTTTACGTTGAATATTGAAATTTTCTAGTTCAACAAGTTCAGAACACCATGTTCTCCACTTCTTTTCTAAGTCGTTTGGCAAGTTTTCGTCCCAATTTAGACCTCTTTGCCACATTTCTTGCATGAGAATTTTAACTCTTATTACAAAAGGACTAATTAGTCCGCAAGGATCAAATATTTTAGAAATCATGCTTAGCACATGTCGCTTGGTGATTCCAAATTCCAGGGGATCCCTAACATCCTTTAAATCTAACTTAATTTCATCCTTAATATGATCCCACTTTAATCCCAAGAACCCTTCTCCAAGTCCAAAATCCATATTTTCCTCATACCCGTTTTCACGCCAAAGTTTATTTAGTTCCTCACAGTTAGTTTTTAATTTTCTCAATTTGAATCCAGCGACACGTAATATTTCTATTGCCAAAGATGTTAACTTATAGGCATCCTGAGCACTTTTAGCTCCATCGTACAAATCATCGACATACAGAGAATTTGACATTTCATAACAATCAGGATACTCATCTTTAAATTTCCTAATGTGAAATTTCAAAAACAAGCTAGCGCGAACGGAGACGTCGTTAATCCGAATGGTAAACGATTAAGTTGAAGTGTTTGTACCGAATAATTCGGGTCGTCCGAAAACCACAAAAATTTTAGATACTTTCTATCCTCTTCCGCAATTTCTATCATAAGGAAAGCTTTTTCTAGATCTCCGCAAAACGCAACTTGATTTTCCCGAAATTTAAGTATCACATCTAATAAATTTGGATAAAGGTTAACTCCATATTCAAGTGAATCATTCAAAGAATTTTTATTGTCATTTGCTTTAGAGCTGCAATCATAAACCATACGAACGCGAGTAGTCTGTTTATCCTGTCTTACAACTTCCCTGTGCGGCATGTAGTAACCTTAGTTTAAATCCTCATCAATACATTTTCCCACAATATTACATTCCAATTGATCCGATACAATTTCTTTATATTGGTCAGAAATTCCAAGATTTTTATCCAATTTAATTTTTAATGAATTAAAGCGTCTGCTCGCCACCTCATAATTAGAGTCCAATTCGGGAGGTGGTCCCACATTATCTTTCCACATTAATTTACAAACATAGCGCTCTCCGTTAAATTTTAAAGAATCTTCAAAATTTTTGATCAATTGATTTTCCTTTTCCGATAAATTTTTAGTCTCATTCGGAAATTCTTCAATTTCCCAGAACATTCGCAAATCATTTGAAATCGCATTATTCACAATAATCATGTTCTCAGAACAACTACTTTCGTTTTTGTCCGCTCCAGTAACTAACCAACCGAAAGCACTATTCAAAGCTGATAAATCTTTATTAATAGGAATCTTTTCCTGATAAATTAGTTCCCAGCAAACATCTGCTCCTAAAAGAATATCTATATTATTTGAGCTAGCGGAATCATCAGCTAACCGCAAATTCCTTTTCAGCATTAAGTCTTTTATTTTTTCGTCTGGGTATTTAACGGTAGCACCTGTAATAGTCCTAGACACAAATAATTCCTGATTTTTTCGAAAAGGAGAATTTGTACTTTCGAGTGTTAATTCAACAACTCGATAAACTTTATCTGTTGGGCTTTTCATTCCGAAAGAATAGACTGACAAAACTTCATTCCGAATAGTTTTTAAATTCAATTTATTCGCTAACTTTTCACTTATAAAAGAGCGCGAACTTCCACTATCAAACATTAATCTTGATAAGCAAGATTTATTTTCCGATTTAGCTAAGACAGTGCAAGTTTGCAAATAAACATTTTTAGAACAGTTCGTATTAAGATTACATTGAGAAACAGAACTTATAACTTCAGAAGTAGAGCTTGTCCTTTCATTTTCGGTTTCATTAGAATTTAAGCTACGCGAATTATTACAATTTTCCTTACTACGCTCTACCGGACCATTAGAAGGTTTGCCATTTTTCCTACAAACTGATTTATGGTGAAATTTTGAAAAACATATTTCACACGAAATACCTAATCGACAGCTTCCGCTGGTATGTTTGGGCTTGAAACACGCCCAGCATTGTCCTTCAGACTTAAGTTTACTAATTTTTTGTTCTACATCAAATTTCCTACAATTTATAGATTCGTGGTTTAATTCGCAAAATATGCATGTATTTTTTACTGGTGTAAGTAATGTTGCAGCGGTTGAAAAATGTTTAGGTTTCGAATAATTTTTATGATACGTTTGTCCCGTTTGATAACTTTGAAAAGAGGTGCGTTTAGTTTCGCAAACCTTGGAAGAATTCATTACAGTTTCGCAAATTTCCCTTGATTCGACTTCATTTCTCAAAAAAGTCATAATATCCGAAGTTTCACAGTTCTTTTCCTTATTTCGTTTTCGGTGAAATTCCAAAACTAAATCTTGGGGTAACAATTTTAAGAGTAGGGGATTTAATAAATGACCATACGATCCTTCGGTTACATTTAGTGCGCGTAAGTTTCTTATGTTTACCTCTATCTCATCATACAATTTGCGCAATCCTTTTATATAAGAGGAATTTCTTACCGGTTCTAAGTTAAGTAATTTGGAGATATACAAATTAATATTATAATCAGTGCGACCATAACGCTGCTTTAAAAGTTCAAGGCAAGAGTCGTAGTTCTTTTCATTTAATTCGAATCCAGCAACCACATTATAGGCGGGGGGAGAAAGCAAGGACTTTAAATACTGAAATTTTTCAATTTTAGTTAGGGAATCGTTCGACCCTATTGCGCTATCAAAGCAGTTAAGGAATTCCATGAAATTAGAATCACCAGAAAAACGCGGAATTTCCAATTTAGGCAATTTTAATGCCGTAAAATTATGTTCAGTGACATTTGAGGTGTTATTACTTCCATGGGAACTTTGATCGTCCCTTTTATTCATTTCTTTAATTTTATTTTTGAGTTTAATTTTAGCCGTAATAATTTTTTCATCATACTCTTCCGATTGAGCAATTTCGGTTTTGAATTTAACTGGATCCGATATGAGATCTTCAATTTCTAAATTATATTCCTTAAGTATTTTTTCTTTCGTTTCTAACAACTCAATTAATTCTGTTAGATTTTCAACAGTTTCATCTTCATAATTCAAAGTTTGAATCTTTTTTATCAACTTCGTCATATTAGCTCTTACTGTGCTTCTTTTTTCTATGATTTTTGCAATCTTATCCATATTCAATATTATAAAAGACCTTACCTTTAATTAAGGTATCCGTAATAGTAAGAACAGCTAATCCGAAGAAAAATTCTTATTTCCATTCAGCATCCAAAAGCTGAAGGAATCCGTTGAGCCATTTTTTTTTCAAGCACAGCAGGTGTCCATTCCAATCAAAATAAATTCAGTTCCAGTTTCCAGCCGATGTGCACCATATTACATCCGTGGTTGAGTGGTAGAAGGTGCATGAAGAAAAACATCTATCTTCTAAAACTTACATTAATTTATTTCTACATATATACATTTTTATTCAAAGAATTATTAAAGATGAGAGCTTACATACGCTCATACTTTCCTTATTGCCTGCCACGAGAGTAATAGACAAAACATAGTAAATATTAAACTTACATTGACATGCAGTGCCATCTAGGGGAGAAAAAATAACAAATTTCCAAACACACACTGTCCCACCTTGTGTAATCGCCAAATGCCGAATCGGACTGGTGGCCTGGCCGCCTCCACACGCGTATGCGCTGGTCATCGGGATTCATCGCTGAAGATCACACACCTCCAGTCGGTCACACTCCAGCTTGCCCGAGGTCGTCAAAAATCCAATCGACACTGCCTATGATGTGGGGTCAGTGGTAGGCGTCTTAATGGACGTCGGCTCCAAATAGTTTCCCTTGATACCACCGGATGTCTGGAAGGTGGTAAATGGCGTCGAACCGATTCTAGCGACGTTGTTGGTGCGGACGTGGCCTCCCTTATGATTGTGCGATCCTCGCGCGCATTTGTGTTCCTGGGACGCCCTGACCCTCCGCGACGGTAGACTATCCCTTCCGTGATCCATTGTTGCCAACACCGAGCAATTACCATATCTCTCCGACCGAGGTGGCGGCCGATACGCCCCCTCTCAAAGTCTGACAATTGTTCGTACTGTCGCCGGTTACGTCTCAGAGGCATCTCTAGTCACAATACCGTCCATCCAAGTCGACAGATTTGTTTGAATAATCCTATGGCACGAGCAATCATGCTTTTAAACTCTCCCAGCTGCGCATCTCATATGCGCATATCGCGCTTACCCTTGTCTCATTGGCGCGGAAATTTTAATCATTTGCATATCTGTTAGTAACCCGGTTCTTTACACTTCCCATTTTTATAGCAATGTTGCATCATACTGTATGTATGACGCCAATTTGAAGGAATGAGGTCACAACTCCGTTTTAATGTTTTTTATTTTTTTTTTGTATCGATACTAGCTCCTTCAATCGATATGTAAATTGTACGTAAGTACTCAAGTATAAAAGGGGAGTACATTCTTGTGACTGCGGCCATTGAGCATTTGTTACTACCTTGACTTTTATATGCCTTCAAGCTGTTTGGGTAAGTTACCCAACGCTGTATTAATTATTCTAAATGTGAATAAACTTATTTTTTAATTTTAACTTGATTTTCCTTCGAGTCATCGTTTTTTCTTAGCAAGACTCTGCTATGCTTCACTGAGGCAACTTTTTTTGAAAGATTAATCAACATGGTTATGGGCCCGACGCCTTAGCATACCTAATCTACTTTCGGAAAAATGACTCGAGGCAATTTTTCATAAGCTGAATGCTTAGAAGGGGGACACACTACAAGTGTAATACAAGTGTAATACTTGTGTTTACACTACAAGTGTAATTGCATCATTAACTTTTGGTTCAAATAAATGTTCCTGAACTAGTTCCGGAAATTACGTTTTTTTTTTTTTTTAAACTAATCCCAGATTGTCTAGCAAGGCTAGACAATCTCCATAAAACCAAAAATTTCCAAAAAGTCTAAAATCAGTAGAGGGTCCAGAAGGACCTCGTCCTTAGTAAAACCCAAACAATTTAAAATATGGGCAGGGGAGGCCATGTCGGCAGAGCACCAGTGGCACTCCGGGAAGATCTTCTGTCCCTGCCGAAAAGTGAGTGCTTTTATATGACCACTCATGAAGCGCGAGAAGGCCGTTTGGTACTTTCTGGGCTTGATCTGAAAAGACCCACCCGGACTTCTTCCAAAGTACCATGGGTGACAAGGAGGAGTTCTCCAAAGATGGTTTTGTTTGATCTTCATGAGGGAGTAAATCTCTCTAAAAGTAAGTGCCTCACAAGGACTCACGTACTCCTCAGCCGCAGTCCTGGCCATAAAGTCGGCCCTTTCATTACCGTCGATCCCAACATGGGAAGGGATCCATTGGAAATGAATAGTGTGTCCAGATGAAAGCCGGTCAAGAAGATCTAAGATGTCCAGGCTAGTCTGGTCCCCAATAATAGTCCAATTAGAGAGGTGCTGAATTGAAGCACGGCTGTCAGTTAAAATCCAGACATCGTGAAATTGATCCTCA
The DNA here is from genome assembly GCA_907164885.2 of Dolomedes plantarius. Taxonomy (NCBI): domain Eukaryota; kingdom Metazoa; phylum Arthropoda; class Arachnida; order Araneae; family Dolomedidae; genus Dolomedes; species Dolomedes plantarius. The sequence continues at coordinate 6,369,041 of OU015493.1, forward strand.
ACTTGACACGCATACTGCAAGCCCTTCCTGATAGCAATAAGCTCTGATCTAAATACCGAACAGAAATCTGGGTTTTTAATTTTAAATTCCACAGCACCGGTAGGAGTTGGTATGTGCACTCCACTACCAGAAATTCCCCCATCACCCCTGCTGCCATCGGTATATATCTTCAAAGAAGATTGAGGGATTCCATGGATAGTCTCAAGAGCTAATTGTCTGATGAGGGCCGGAATCTCAGAGTTTTTAATAACACTAGTTAAGAGACCCTCATGGAAATGGATCCCATCAAGTTTCAAACCGACGCCCAGATGTTTTAAAGAGTGGGGCTCCACATTAGCAGAAGGCAGACCCAGCATTTTTGCAAAGGAAAAGGGGCTATGCTTCCTCAAACGCTGGTTGTCAATCCAAGCATGAAGGTATGCAGAAGTTCTATGCTGATCATTGTAACTGTAAAGCTTGTTATAATATTTTGAGAGGCGATAAGTTCTTCTCAACGAAAGAGGAGGTAAATTGCTTTCATAGAGCACAATGTTATTTGGACAACTGTGTCGAAGTCCTGTAATGATTCTAGCAGCGCTCAACTGTACCCTTTCAAGTTTATTCAGATTGGTATTGGAAGCACAAGAATAGATGGGAAAACCATACTCCAGTATTGGCCTAACAAGAGAAATGTAGGTAGTTCGAAGGGTGCTAGCTTCTGCTCCCCAGTCACGACCAGAGATAAATTTAAGTATATTGAGTCTTTTTCTGCCCTTGACCACCTGGCCTTCAATGTGTTTATTGCTTGTGATTTCCTGGTCCAACATGTAACCCAGGTATTTAGCATTTTTAACATAGTTTAATTGAGTTCCGTTCATAAAGATCAAAGGCTGGTAATTGTAGAGGTGTTTGTTAGTAGTAAAGAAAGTCACCGAGGATTTTGAAGCATTAAAAGTCAGTTTATGGTGCTCTGCGAAATGATGAGCCTCTCCCAGAGCACAGCTGAGATTAAACTCAATTGCACTAATGTCAGAGCTAGAGTGCCAGATTATGATATCATCGGCAAAGATTCCCACATTACAATATTTAGAAATCTCTCTTTCAATGCCAGCAAGGTAAAGAGAAAACAGGACGGGACTTAAAACAGAACCCTGCGGAACGCCCTGTTTAAGGCCGAAAGGATCGGACAAAGAGTTATTGTATTTTACTCTAATGGATCTGTTCCAGAGAAAGTCTGAAATCCAGGGAAGGGCTCTACCCTTAATGCCAAATAAATCATGAAGTTTGGTGATCAATAATTGACACCAAACTCTGTCAAAGGCCCTAGACATGTCCAAAAGGGCTGCAGCAGAATGGTTAGTTGGCTTCATGTTCTGAGCATCCCGGACACTATGGCAGAAAAACAAAATCTGGTCGGTAGTGCTATGTCCTCTACGGTAACCATATTGTTCTCCCGGCAGCAAATTATTAGAATACAGATGGAGATTTAACCTGGCAAGAATAAGTCTCTCCATGAGTTTACAAATAAAGGAGGTCAAGGCTATAGGCCTAAAACTCCCAGGGGAGCTAGCATCTTTACCAGGCTTTAAGATAGGGACAATGAAGGCTCTCTTCCATTCACGTGGGAGTCGTCCAAGACTCCAAGAGAGATTAAAGAGATCCAAAAGTCTCTGCATACCACAAGGGCCAAGATGACTAATCATAGCACCATGAATGCCGTCAGGGCCTGGAGATTTACCAAGATCCATAGCTTTTAGAGCAAAATTAAGTTCTTTCAAGGTAAACTTTTCATTAAATATAGGTTTACCGGAACTAGAAGTGCGGCAATTATGAATCATTCTTTTAGAATTATTTTTGACTATAACATCGTTTTGGTTAAAAGCCAATTCACTTGTATTTTTGTAGAACTCTCCCAAGATGTTCGCTGCAGTTTTGTCATCATGTGATAATTTGCCATCCGGAGCGAGGACAGTATTGCAGAACACATTCTGAGGCTGACCATAACTTAGGGACCGAGCAAGACGCCATAATTTGGAGTCGGGAGCGCTGGCATCGATGTTGCTACATAAGTCAATCCAAGCTTTTCTCTTATGTTTAATGTATAGCTGTTTAATAGCAGCATTGAGTCTATTGAGTTCAACTTTGACCACAGGGTCATTAGTCCTGGAAAGCGTCTTGTGTAAAGAATTTCTCTTAAGGATAAGGGCCCTCAGCTCAGGATCCTTATGTTGGAAGAAAGGTTTCAGATGTCTGAAATTACCCCTAGGGATGGACTGATGGGAAGCATGGAGGATCGCTTGTTTAAAAGTATGCCACTCCCGTTCCAAATCGTCAGTGAAAGTCACGGTGCCAAGAGCACTTTCGGTGAGCTGACTGAAGTAATCCCAATTAGCCCTCTTAAAATTCCAAAAGTTCCTGTGGGCTGCCACAGACTTTATATTAATCTGTACGTTAATCAAGATGGGCAGATGATCACTGCCGATGCTGTTGAGGATAGTCCAGTCGCAATGTGGGTAGAGCTCGGGGCTGACAAGAGAAATGTCCAAAGCCTCAGAAGTGCCGTAACTAAAATACGTATGAGTAGGAGAACCATTGTTAAGAAAGATAAGAGCTCTATCATCTGCAGCGGTCGACAGTTCGCATCCCCTATTATTATTCATAGAACATCCCCAGGACAAATGTTTAGCATTAAGATCTCCAAGAAATATGGCGTTTTTCTCAGCAGAGTCAAATACCTCAACAGGGAGGTGTGCCTGGTTAGGTGGGTGGTACAGATTGTAGATGTTAATCAGCCTTCTCTTCCAAGTAATAGAGATACCTTGCATCTCTAAATCAGAGTCCCGATTAGGTATGGTAATTTTCTGGTAGTTAACATTTCTAATAAGAAAGGCTAATCCGCCACCACCTCCATTGGGTCTGTCCTCACGAAAAATACTAAAGTTTTTCAATTTGATGGCAGAATGTTCTCTGAGTTTGGTTTCCTGAAGGGCAATAATCTGAGCGCCATACCTATCAGCCATTTCAGTCAATTGGTCTAATTTAGTTCTCATGGCTGGGGAAGACAAGCCGTTGACGTTGCATTGCAGAATTTTGAGAGAACCATTTTTAGAAGTTGGAGACCGTAATCCATTTGACGAACGAGGCCCTCTGCCTAAGCCTCGAGCGCGCCCCTGATTAACCTGCGAGACGGGCGATGCAGTATTCAAATCAGAAAAAGAAGGACTCATGGTAAAGGGAAAGGAGCAGCTTCAATTGGCCCAAAGGCCTGGGGCACCAGAGGGAGAAGACTGACTTAGCCCCGAGTGCCTGTCTGTTTTAGCTGAGCAAAATGGAATGGCCTTCACGCCTTGAGTGACCCTACCAGGAGTTAAAACTCCCGACGTACGTCGCCCATTCCGCCCAGGAACACCCCTCCGCCACAATGAGGCAACAAGCAGGACTTGGAGGGGTATCTACGTTTTCATTCTAATTCGTCTAGTGCTCGCCTTGTGCTCATATTGTCAAACCCATAGTGTGATACAATTTCATAAAACTCTTCCTGGAAGTGGTTTTGCTTTAAAGAATGGCGTCAAGTACCAGTGAAGTAAATTTTAAGATTGCGCTTTTAAGCGAAAGTAATTACTCAACATGGTGTACAGATATGAGGATGTTGCTGATGGAACAGGGGTGCTGGGAGATTGTTCAAAGAACTGAAAAGTACCTGAAGCTCAATAAGGTGAAAAGGTGGACGAGACTGCAGCAAGGGACTTTAGAAATCGCAGAAACAAAGCGCTTTCGACAGTTTACACTAGCGTATCGCCTAGATATCGTGCCCTGCTCGAAAAAGCTATTGACGGACCTGATGCCTGGGATAAGCTGAAAAAGTACTTTGAACCAGACAGTCGTGCTCGTGTCATGTCACTTAAAGGGGAGTACATACTTGTGACTACGGCCATTGAACATTTGAGCATTTGTTACTACCTTGACTTTTATATGCTTTCAAGTTGTTTGGGTAAGTAAAGGCCTGTTCATATAGGAGTCCGTTGCGTTGCGTTAAGGGAAAGATGACGTTGAGACGAAAATAAACCAATCGTAGGCCTCCAAACGATTAGCAATGAAATTTTTAACGCCTATGATTGGTTTATTTTCGTCTCAAAGTCATCTTTCCCTTAACAAAACGCAACGGACTCCTATGTGAACAGGTCCTTACCCAACGCTGTGTTAATTATTCTAAATGTGAATAAACTTTTTTTTTTTAAATTTTAACTTGATTTTCCTTCGGGTCATCTTTTTCTTTCTTATCAAGACTCTGCTATGCTTAACTGAGGCAACTTGTTTTTGAAAGATTAATCCACAATATCTCTTACCAGACTACATTTCTGCCAAGTTTCGTGATAGTAGCTCGATTTCTTCTAGTGCATATATTTTTTGTGACAGAGTGTATTTAAGATCAACTATTGGACAAGAACGATTATCTAGTCTTTCTATTATTTCAATAGAATACAATATCGCTAAAAATATTAATTATGGGGATGTAATTAATGCATTTGCTGAAATGAAAACCAGAAAAGTGTAATTAAAATAAATCTTATTAAAAAAGTATTGTATTTGTTTTATTATTTTCCCAAACCTAATTAAGGGGGCTAAATGAAAATTCTTGCACAGGACAGAGGAATGGCTAGTTACGGCATTGCTTATTGATGTAGCAGTTAGGTCTGTAAACCGTATACGGGAAACAACGGAATCGGTAGCAGGTGTCTTTCGATTTTGTCTACCGAAACCGTATAGACGGAACCGCCACGGGGCCGTTTCGGTTGCCATTGGCGTATAGAATCGAGAGGGGGAGTACACACGATTCGGTTTGTTTTGAAGGAAACGTACATCAGTGCCGAACTACACTGGAATGATTGCAAAGTAGGGTTTCTCATTTCCCGGGAAACGAGAACATTTTAAAGAGATTACCGGAAAACTCGGGTTTCTAATATTTATTATTTAAAATTTGTTAAATTTTAAAAAAGCAAAAAAAAAATCATTTCTTTTTTAAATATAACAAGACTTAATTACTAATAGAACAAAGGCAAGTTATTTATTAGAAGAGTTCTTAAAATACGTTCTGAGACAAACTAGCGCATTAATTGAATTATCACTGAGTCGTGTCTTAATTTTGGTGACAAAAAGTCCAGCAGGCTAAAATACTCTTTCAAATCGCGCGCCATTTGGCGTGATTTCGTATTTGGCATAAAATCGTATCTGCCAAACCCAATAGGGTTGCCAGAAAGCAAAAACCGCCAAACAACTACCAGATTTGGCGAAAAATTGCCCCTTGGCGTCCGTTCCGTACACTACATCTGTACCTAAAATAATCCCGGGAATCGATTATTTTTACCCGGGAAATCGGGAATAGATATTTTAGTGAATTTCCCGGGAATCGAGAACAAGAAATCCCTGGAGAGAAACCCTATTGCAAAGGTGTTCTGTGTGGACGGGAAAACCGTATTCAGTAAAAGAAAAACCAAATCGTGTGAACACAGCTTTCGGGTGACACCGAAACCGTATCGTGTGTACGAGGCCTCAGCTGCAACTGTCTTCTGTTCCTCTAGCTTTATGGCTTTGACCAGCCATGTACGTGTGAAGAACATGGCACACATTACTTTTTCATTAATCGTTGTCTTTTCACCATTGTTGGTTTGGGGCCATCTTCAGAGAGCCATACTTTGCTTTCTTGACGTGTTGGAACGTTAAAAATAAATAAATAAATGTACGTTTCATCACCAGTTATGATTCTACAAAAAATGCGGTGCCCGCGATCAATTTTTTTAGGATCTCTTGATTGATTCTGACACACTCCGCGTTTGTTGCGGATTTCTCCCTTTGTCCGCGAGAGGGTGCTGTGTGAACACCGTACGATATGTATGTTTTTCGAGTTTCCGCCAGTCTGTGGCAGGCGAATGAAAATGTAAGTTCTGTAAGGATTGGGGTTGCCTAATAATTAACGCCCTTAGTTTATTAAATCTTGTAGATATGTAAATAGGTGTGAAATAAACTTAATTAAATACGTTAAGGGCTGATTAATGGATCACTGAAGCACCGTTGCAAAAACGTTTTGAGGTGCACTGTTAAATTATAGGGGACCCAACGACAAACTAATTTTTTCATATGCAGTTCTTCGTGAATAATTTTATGTAGAGCTGCGGACAATGGCCACTCCAGTCCAGATATTTGGGGACGGCAAAGCCGGCTCTTAGGGTTATATATATATATATATGTATGTGTGTGTGTGTGTGTGTGTGTGTCTATATACACTCTTAGACAGAAAAAAAAGACGCACCAAGGAGGAGTTATCCGAAAGAGACTAAAATCGGTAGATGTGATGTACATGTACAGAAAAATAAATGATTACAATTTGAGAAAAATTGGAAGATTTATTCAAGAGAAAGAGCTTCACAAAGTGAAAAAGTCATTAACGCGTTGGTCCACCTCTGACCCTTATGCAAGCAGTTATTCGGCTTGGCATTGATCAATTGAGGTGGCGGATGTCCTCCTGCGGGATATCGTGTCAAATTCTATCCAATTGGCACGTTAGATCATCAAAATCCTGAGCTGGGAGTTGGAGGTCCGAGTTGGAGGGCCCTGCCCATAATGCTCCAAACGTGCTCAATGGGGGAGAGATCCGGCGACCTTGTCGGCCAAGGTAGCGTTGGGCAAGCACGAAGACAAGCAGTAGAAACTCTTGCCATGTGCAGGAGGGCATTATCATGCTGAAATGTAAGCCCAGGATGGCGTGATATGAAAGACAACACAACGGGGCGTCGAATATCGTCGACGTACCGCTGTGCTGTAAGGGTGTCGCGGATGACAACCAAAGGGGTCCTGCTATGAAATGAAATGGCACCCCAGACCACCACTCCTGATTGTCGACCCGTATGGCGGAAGACAGTCAGGTTGGTATCCCACCGCTTTCCGGGTTGCCTCCAGACACGTATTCGCTGGTCAACGAGGCTCAATTCGAAGCGGGACCCATGACTGAAGGCAATTCTACTCCACTCAGGGACATTCCAGGTCGTGCCCGACACCACTGCAAATGGGCTTGCCGGTGTACAGAGGTCAATGGTAGTGAGCTCAGTCCCTCTTCTCTGAGCCGCCTATGAATGGACCTTGCGGTCACTGAAGCACCACTTGCACGTACTATCGAGGATAATGATGAATCGGGGGCTGTGAGTGCCGTTCTGACGATTGCTCGGTCCTCACGTTCTGTCGTTTCTCTAGGCCGACCGCTTCCTTCTTGACGCTGTGTTCGGCCATGGTTCACCCATTCCTGCCAACATCGTCTAAAGCTGCACTCACACTACGCTGGCGTGTCGTGTTGACACGTCAGCTGACGTGTTACGAAAAAAATTAAACCATTATTTTAAAAAGGAGTGTGCATACTACGCTGACGTGTTGTGTCTTGTCGTAACGTGAGAAAATACGTTTCCTGACGCTTCAGCTCCAAATATAAATTCCCAGATCTCGTCAGCAGGCGTCAGGCCGTCAGCTATGAACAGGGAAGAATAGCTCATCAAGCATGTGAAGAAACACCCTATTTTATTCGACCATTTCAACAAAGATTATAGAAACAAATATGCATGCAATGAAGCATGGGAAGAGATCGGCAATATCAGACACTATTTACATTTATTTAGTAATTTATTGCAAAGTTAGGCCGTTTGATTGATTTCACGAATATTTCAAACACTTTAAAAACACGTTTATAGAATCAGTGTTTCCTTAAAATTGTCTTAAAATTTGGTTTCTTTAATAACTGGCGGTAAAGTTGGTTACTAATCTTGTAAAATGTAAACAAAGAGGAAGGGGTTATTTAACAATATAAACAGGTGTTCGTCCCCTCGGTTTGTTTTCGATTTCCGTCTTTTAGATAGCAAAAATAATTTATTTGTGCTTATATTATTTGCATTTATAAATTAAGTATTTATTTAAATTTTTCATAGCTAATTTTTTTTAATTAACTAGAGGCTTCGCCCCTAGGCTCGCTCCTCTGTTATGGTTAATACAGAGATACATAGGGGTGATTCTCGGGCAATGTAACAGCTTCCATCCATTTACAGTTGTCACCCTTAATGTGAAGGGCGTTTCATCACTGTTGAATTATCAGCTTTAAAATTCAATTAAAAATCGAAAATTTAAGATATAGACTTGAAATGAGGTTTATATGAATAAGAAAGCTTTCAGCTTCCAGATGATGTCAATATTTTCTTTGTAAGATAAAAACTCGAGGAGCATCGATATGACATCCACATAGAGGACGATATTTCTTAAAAAACTATGCTTAATTTTTTGATGAAAATATGAGTCTGTTTTAAAATATTTTTAAACAAATGAGGTCTAGTTTGAAAGAGAAATGTCTGTAGTCTTAGACTGTAAAAAGATCAAAATTCTACGATCATTGTTTGGCGAGTTATCGTAATCTGAAGATGAAAAAGTCAATATTTTCCCACAAAGCATAAAATAATTTTTAAAAAAACTTAAAGTCCAACGAAGATGAGACATCTTACTTTGGTCCCCCCTTTTTCTGCATCCATTGGTATTGCTCTCGACCCCATACCCCCAGCGGTTTCGGAGGAGATAGCGTGACCAGCTTTTGAAAGCGGCAGCGGGAGTTACTTTGTTTTTAGAATAGAGAGATTAGCGGCAACAGTTGGCTACAGATCTTGTCAAATGTAAACAAATTGAGTGTGCAACAATACAATATAAACAGGTGTTCATCCCCTCTTGTTTTTAAACTTCCATCGTTTAAGATAAAAACTTTTAAATAGCAAAAATAATTTATATGAGCTTACTTTATGTATATTTATAAATTTATATATATTTTTGATTGATAGTTGCTTTCAAATAAATATTATAGGCAAACGACGGTCTTCGACCAAAAATTACCTTCTTATTTGTAGAGTATTTGAATTATTTGAATACTAGGCAGAAATAAATTTCACTACAGGTTATTTATTTACATTTTTAATAACTCAGAATTATAGCAATAAAAATGATAAATTTGTTTATAAAAAAACAGTAATAAAAATGTTTACAAAAAATATTAATTGGCCATTCTGCCTTTATGAATGCTCTCCCATTGCCCCTTCAAGAGAAACAAGTATTTTTTGAACTTCTCCCTCACTAGTCCAGTTTCACGAACATGATTTCCACGAATCGCTTCAACATTTCGAAAACTTCTTATTTCTTTCTCTCTTACTTGCACTTGCTGTTCAAAAGGTGTAATTGTTTTACAACTTCTGAGCATGTTATGAAGACAGCATGTTGCTAAAACTATATAATCGCAAGTTTCCGGTTGAGTTTCTATGGGTTTCAGAATCACTCTCCATCTTCCTGCTAATATGCAAAATGCATTTTCTACTGTGCGTCGTGCTCTTGAATGCCTGTAGTTATAAATTTTTTCTTCATCGCTCTTTATGGAATTCTTGCTATAGAGATACATCAAGGATGTTTTTAATCTGAAAGCCTTATCAGCAACAATAAATCGATCGACCACTATTTATAGGGTGCACCCATATTCTTCTTGAGTGGTGAGCAGCTACACAAGCTGCTGTGACAGCAATATACTCCTTTTCCTCATCTAAAGCCTTTAAGTCTCCTATCCATTCCGCAACGATATGCACCTTATGGGAACCAAACAACTGACGTGAATTCGTCACGACACGTCAGCGTAGTGTGCACACACGCCTGACGCTGACGTGTTAACACGTCAGCGCGTGTCAACACGTCACGTCAGCGTAGTCTGAATGCAGCTTAATAGTGGCATCGCTCCTATCCAAATGTCGAACGATTCGCCGATTAGACCAACCGGCTTCTTTGAGCCCAACTGCACGTCCTCTCTCAAATGCTGACATCTGGGCATATTGTTCGCGCACCTGTAGGCGAGGCATAGTTACTGTCTACCTGAGTACACTGAATGAAATTCGCAAAGAATTTATGACCTGGAATCGAAATTTCTCCTCTTTAATATCCTGCCAGTTGCGCAGTTAAGATGCGCTGCAGCGTCACATGTTCATTCATTGGCGCCAAAGTTTAAAATTTTACATTTTCCGTCGAAACCGGTATGCATATGAATTTGTGTTCAATTTGCATTACTCCTTCTTGGTGCGTCGCTTTTTTTTTTGTGTGTGTCTAAGAGTGTATATATATAAAAGAAATAAATATCCTCTCATTTTAAATTTAAATTCATTTAGTATTAAGTCTACGATTATACAATTTTAGGCTATTAAAAAAAAAAAAAGTCGGGTTTTTTTTTTTTTTTTTTTTTTTGAGGGGGGGGGGGCAATTGCCCCAATTGCTCCACCCTTGGAGCCGCCGTTGTCTGCGGATCCAATGTTATGTTCCTTCTGTATCATTTGGTAGGTACAGCGATTATCATCGATTAACATTTTCGTTTGGCCGAAAAATTTTTGGGACTACAGCTAATAAAGGTCTTCCTGTGTGTTTTGTTCTTCATCCAGGAGAAATTCTTGACCTGTTTTAGATTCTCTAAACCATCTGAATACACTGAATACAATCTCGTATTCAGTGTATTCAATACAGTGGCACGAATAAAATCTCGTGCCACTGTATTCGTGCCACTCTGAATACAGTAGCACGAGATGGAGCTTCATTTCCATATGCTAATTGTAGACGTTGAAGGCATTCTTCTTGATTTAGTTCCACTTTAAAATCATAGCTCGATAATGCTCTCGCGTCAACTCCATTTTCTCTTCTTTTAAAACTTATTCTACTATAGCAAATTGCAATTGTTGCTACACATTATCGTCTGCGGATATAAAAGAGTTCAAATTTATGTCTGTGGAATTATGGCAGATGTTGATGTGTCATTTTTTCATGTTTCCGGCAAATTATAAAAGTAACTTTTGTTGTGAAATATAAAATCGCTCAATTAAGTTTTTCAATCCAAATATTCTTTAGTTAATGCTCATATTCAACCTCAAGCATATGGCTGGTCTTCAATGAAAATTTTCAATTTGGGACCAAGTATTACCTCTTTTATACATAACAGCATTTGCCAATAGGAATAACTTAGTGTTATTTCATAATTCCACTATCAGCTTTTGCACATTAAAGAACCAATTTTAAGTGTGACATATTAACTTAAAACATAAAATTGAATTTTTCGGACCTATCAACATCTGCTATAACGCCACAGAAATATCCGACCAATAATTTTTTTTTTTTTTTTTCCGAATATTGTCTGCCCTGTCTCAAAAATTTCAGTGTTACCCTTGTATGTACCATAAATCGAGATGCAGCAATTCTATTCACAAGTTTAATGTAAATCTAAACTTCTCATAGATCTTATCTAGTAAAAATCAAAAGAGCATCCCCCGTACGTCATCAGTACGAATTCTTTCGAACGACGCAGCGTTCGCAACACATGGAGGAGCATGACGTCACAACTTCAAATATGAAGTTAGTATACGTTCAAAAGTACTCAACATGATATTTTGTACACAGTCTAGTTTTTCATATTCCTATTTTTCTTCTTTATTACATGACTGAATGTTAACTTTAGTTTTTTTAATAGACTTCTGATGACCAAAGCATGGACTTGTACAGCTTCCTTAACTTTATAAACAGTACACCTTGAAAATGGTTAAAAATCGATTTTTTGTTTCTTATATTTATTGAAAACCGGGTTTATTCTGAACAATCTGGTACCACTCTTTTTGTGATACGACAATTACATCGCAAGATATTAAAATAATTGTGAACATCCAAACAGTGATTTTCATACAAAATTTTAACTTTGAATGCATTTATCTCGAAATATGATTTTCTGACCTTGTGCATATATCTCAAAACTATTCGAGATAAAGGCTTAAAATTTTCTACACGCGTTAATGTTAACCTTCTTCATCAAGAGACCTGAAAGCTTAGAGTTTTCTTAGGTAATAAAAATTTTACAAAAGGTTTTATGAGAAAAAATTTGTGAAATTAAAAAAAATTAATTGTTAATTATAAATAGTGAAAATGATAGTCATTAAACGATTCCAATTCAATATATTTAGTCAAATGTCTTCTTTAAATTTAAGCGCGTTTCAAGTTAATAAATTAAAATTAACATCAGTTATGCGCGCATTAACGTATGGTAATTATGAAAATAAGAAAATATGTTACTTAAGATTTCCTAATTAATATAAATAATTGACATCAATATTTTTGTTACAACGAGTTATGTTTGATCTAACTGTCCAGAAATTCATTAATTTTGCTTAATTTGTTAAAAATTATGAAAACTTAGTCATTTTCCTAGCATTTTTCGCGAGTCCAAGGTGTACTGTCTGCCCCCTTAAGAGCAAAATATGTGTAGATGTTAGAGTATCTGAACAACAGTGATTCCGAGAGATGTGTATGAATGAAAGTATTTTGTAGTTGCTAAAAGATAAACTGTATATACTATCAACCAATAAGTATTTAGACACCTGTGATACAAAAGAAAAACAATATAGTTGGTACAGCCTCCAAGAGAGACAATTACAGCGTCAACCCTCCGGGCCATTGCTTCCACAAGTCCTTCTATGGCGGCTAGTGGTATTTTCTTCCACTCCGATTGGAGGTGACATGTAAGTTCCTTCACCGATTTTGGACGGTTGTTGCACCCCTCAATTCGGCGATCCAACGCGTCCCAGAGGTTTTCGACAGGGTTCAGGTCTGAGCTCATGGCGGGCCAGTCCATTCGGCTAACCCCATTGTCACCATACCAATCCATGGTGGACCTCGCAACGTGACAGCTGGCGTGTTCGTCCTGGAAGTAACATGGGTCCAAGCAATAAATCTTCCACAACGTAGGAAGCACACTGTCATCAAAAATAGTGCAGTAGGCGTCGGCGTCGAGCTTACAATGAATTGGGACCTGGTCCCAATACATGGTCCATACCAGTAGAAACACTCCCAGACTATAAATCCACCTCCGCCAAACTTTACTGTGGGCACAATGCAGTCTGGCAGGAGGCGTTCTTCAGGCAGACGCCAGACCCAGCCATCCGAACTTTAGAGGGTGAACCTTGATTCGTCGCTCCACAGAACCCGTTTATACTGATCTACGCTCCCCTTTAGACGAGCTTTGCACCACATCAACCGAGCAGCGCGGTTGGACTTTGTGATCAAATTCTTATGGGCGGCAGCACGACCATGAAAACCAAGCAGATGTGCTCCCTTACGGATGGTATTCATCGAAACAACACTCCCGTATGCCTATTGAAACTCCTGGAGTATGTGGGCCATCATTTGGGTATCGTCATTTGCATGGGTGTCCAAATACTTATTGGTTGATAGTGTATATATTTGAAATTGAAAAGTTGTATATATGCAGTGATGCTTTGAGGAATCTTCACCAGACGTATGCTACATAATTTATTCATCAGTTTAAGGAACATACTTAACTTTGATTTTATTATAGTTAATATAGCAATATGCATAGTTTATTATAAGGGGGAAACATTTTAAATTTGTGTCGTTTAGTGGGCATTTATATTAGTGAAAGAGAATGCCATAATTTCTGCTAAGTAAAGTGATGAACATGAATAATTTAAGCTATTTAGATCATTACATTTTAATAGTTTTTTAACTTTTCTAAATCACTTTATCATAATTTAATGTTTTTTTGAAATATATATATGTAGTGAGGAATACGAAAAGATTTACGTAAGTTAGTGCTTACACCACTAGCACTTATTCACTAACCCAGGTTCAAAGGAAACAAATAAATTAGCCTTGGTTGCCTCTGGACAATATATGTCCATAGTGTGAATAAATATGACAGACACTATCAAATACAATCACATACATTTAATAAAGAAAAATATTACATCTCATTACAGATCAAATAATAAGGAATTGACCATCTTTCCCATGAACACTCGTAAAACATCAAGGAATGTCCAGGCTATAAGGAATTTTACAACACTAGCTAAGGAAAGAATAACGGGGATACTGGTCGGCAGAATTTACGTTGGAAAGTCACAATTTAATACTCATGAGCTTCCTGACCATTCTGAACACATCATATTATACATTAGTAAACATCACAAAAACACATAAATTACCCTAGAGGAAGGATTCTACTTGGTGCAAAAAAATTTAGGAAAAGTATATAAAAAAAAGAACGTCACCCGTTTCACAAAATTTCGCGCTGTGAAGGAGTTCGGTTGAAAATTGTAGCACTCCAGGCTTCCGTCCGGTTCTATACTCCTATGTCGTGGAAAAAATGCGACTCCAGGATCAGAATTCTCTGCAATTTATGGGACACTTCTGATGAATCCACGCAGTGAAGGAGCTAGGTTGAATGGCTAAAAAAAAGCAGCGTTCCAGGCTACCAGCAGGAATTGCACTCCTGTATCGTGCAAAATGGCGGCCACCGGATCAGAAATTCTCTTGTTCCTGGGAACCCTTCTCGTCGGAGAGCAAGCCGTGAATCCTCGCAGGGTTAACTCGCAGCCAGAGAGGAAAAACTTCCCGACCTCTACGCTCACGCATTCCCTCCATACTGCCGCACTCCCGCGAAAACCTGTCTGGTCGCTCGAGTCCACGTTGCAGCGCCGTCTTTCATTGGACCAAGAAGTGGTCATTCAAGCCTAAGTCCGGCCCTTCTCCCCCAAACCTTCAAAAAAAAAAGAAAAACATGGCGGACAGTCCGAACAAAATGGTGAATTCGCCATTTAGCCATACAAAATAAAAGGGGGAGGGGCGTAAAACAAAAAAAAATAACTATTAATTAATACTGAGTTAGCTTTTAAGTGAGAAGATGATTAATTACCATGACATTACTATTATTTGGTTTAGTTAGTAAAACTTATGGAGTGATGAAAAAATAAAGGAAAAGTCGCTATTCGACAGTTAGAACAATCATCACGACATACGATACTGCTTAAATACATATGTTTTTCATTCAAATGCGATATAAAATCATGAAAAAATTATATAACTTTAGTAAAATATAACTTTAGTACTGTAACTTTAGTAAATATAACTTTTAGTAGAATATAACTTTAGTAAAAATTTCATAACATTTTAAAATAGGGGAATTTTTTTATAAATTTTTAGTACAATGAGTGCTGTGATGGCGGCGGGCCCTCTGCTTAACCCTCGGTATATTATATATAAAATTTGGTGAAGTTTCTTTTCAGTTTTGAATGTTTACCAGAGGCGAGTTCAGGTAATCAATCAAGAGGCGTGCCAGCTCTCTGGTAAACAGATGACAACCAGGACCGGAGGTGCAAATGGTTTGCTGGACGTGTTTCCGGAGGTATGCAGGGGAACCGGTTTTGGACTGGTGTTCGTCTGTGCAGGAGAGAGCCAGCTAGTGTGGTGACAAGACAGACGGAGAGAGACAGGGGTCCGGCGTGGATGTCGATTTTGTCTCGGACCAGAGTTTTACGTATGCGGAGAAGCCACGTGGAGGTGATTGCGATTTGTTTGGTGAATTAATTGATTTGGCTGGAGGCCATGCATGCACTGGAGGTGCAAAACTCATATGGAGTTATTGTAAATATGTAAATACGCTAAAGAATAAAGGTGCTTGTTTTACGTTCCTTAATCCAGCGTATTCTCGGTGATTTCTGAGGGAACCGGGTGGCTAGGAATTAGCCATAGTTCGGCGCGCTATCGAAATAGACTGGGCAGTGAAGACGAATTGCACCCAGTATATGATAGCTGGTGGCAGCGGAGGGATTTTACGTATGTGTTTTTGAAATACGTGAGGATCCACGGAGGAGGTGAAGCAGTGGCGGAACTGGCGAGGATAGCCAAGGGAATCTGCCGATGCAAGCAGTCAACTAGGACATGCGGAAAATACTAGCAGCCGAGAAGTGTAGCCAGACGCAAGTTGTTCAGAAGAAGTGGAACCTGTGCAAGAAAATTCGATCAGCGTGTACAGCTGGATGCGACAGCAGGAAAGGTAAGCTCATTTGAAATCTTCCAAAGAGGTCTGCGCGATAATTGTCGAGGGGCAGTAAATTGTGGGGTTGGAATTAGTCTAATAATTCAGGGGATTTAGAAAGATAATTTCAACGCTTCTTTGAGAAGTCCGAAAGTTAAACCAGTGAAGGTTTAGTGAAAATTTGTTCGAGAAGAACAGGTGTGAAATCCTGATAGAGATTGGGTAAATGTAGTAGTCTTAGTAGACATTAGTAGTTAGTTTTTTCTAAAAGTGATTTTAGGTAATCAAAACTTTGTGAGTAAATCCACAGGGAATCTCACGGGCACGTGTTGTGCGGAAAATAGAAGAAAAGTGTTTTCTTTTGGGTTTAATAAATAGAAAGTGTTTAATGAATTGAATTTGTGCGAGTGTTTGTAGGAAACCGCACAGTGCCTTTGTACACAGGAAAGTACTCAGTGTGGGACAAAACGCTGATTTGAAATAGTATATTTGTATTAGTGTTATTCTAGAAGTGTATAAGCAATTTGAGTGTTTTATGCTATAAGATAATGTGATACACATGTGTTTCTTTTAAATGTTTGATAATATATTGTGATATATGTTCTAGCTATTGTTATGTAATTTGATAGGATTGCTTGTAATTAATTGTACCAGTTTATGTGTATAAGTGAAATCTCAAAGGTGACAATATTTAGTGTCGTTATATCTAGTACCTGTCCTATATTTCTGTGTTAGGTAGGGCAAGTGAAATTACATGTGTATTTCTGTGAGTGTATTGAGTGTACGGCATTAGGTTAGAAATAAGATATTGTGATTTCTGTGAATACTGTGGTAAATCTTTTAGTTTGGAAAAATGGAAGTTCTTCTAATTAGACAGACTAAAATTGTTCTTGTGGCTTTGGCCGATAATTTGGACGTTGAGGCGTCGATAAATGATAAAAAAATAGTAATTGTCCGACGAATCATGGCAGCGGAAATTACAGTGAAGTAGGGACCAAGGCGGGTCTAGAAGGAATTCTAGAACAGATTAAATTAGATCGGGAAGAGAAGAATAAGCAGATGGATAGGGCCTATGAATTAGCTTTAATAAGAAAGAGAGAAAGTTTAGACGTTAGTCAGAAAGCCATAATAGACAATATTTTCGAGGTTTTCGAGTCGAATAAAGAATTCTTTGTGAGACATGATAAAGGAATCTTCGAGAGACTAGAATACGACCTAGACTGTGAGGCGAAATATGCTTTAGTTCAATCAACTAGAATTATAAAAGCGGAGGAATTGGAGTACCTGAGGGTAAAATTACAGGCTGTAAATTCCTATAGAGAAAGTAGAGGTTTAATAAGGAAGGCCGGAGTCACTAAAATTGAGAAAAGTGTCGAAAGTCAAATTGAGAGAAAAATTTGCGTAGAGCAAAAGGTTAAATCTCTGGGTAGAGAAAAAAATGTAGAGAATGTGTTGGGAAATTTCAGCGAGGTGGAAGCTGGGAATTTCGGAAGCGCGAGTACTCGAGGCAAAATTAAAAATAAGGAATTCGGTAGCCAGTTGGTTGCCGGAGATACTTTGAGCAGTTCGAGAGAAGTGCGGGGAAAAAAGGAAACTTTTGTAATTGAGCAAGCAAGCTTAAATTCGGGTGTAGGAAATCGAAGTGAAATAGATAACTCGCTCTGCAAATCCGTGAATGTAGAGACAGTGGGGAAAATGAATGTAGATTTGTGTGAGGAAACTAGCCCAGATAGGAGGGAAATAGATAACTCGCTCCGCAAATTCACGCATGTAGAGACATGTGGGAAAATGAATGTAGATTTGTGTGAAGAAAGTAGCCTAGATAAAAGAGAAATATTGTCTCAAAGCGACTCTAACATTTGTGAGCTCGAAGTGAGAAAAGTTAGTTTCGTTGAGTCAGCCGATGTTTTAGAGGACTTGAATCCCGCGTTTTGTGTAACTGAGCGCACACACAGGGGGATGGACCTTTGTCCGAGAGTCTATTCATCAGGTTCTTTTCAAGGGGAAGGGACTATAAGTGCGTGTCAGGATTTGATGAATGTAGTCGAAAAAGTTGAGCCGAGAGACGGTTTAGAAATTGCTCTCCAGGGATTAGACAATGGCATTCGGGAAAACACGGACCGCGAAAGGGTCGAAAGTTCGTCTAAAATGGATGGTCAGATTTTGACGGAATTTAGGGGAAACCTAAACAATGCAGTTGAGGGGGAGAGAATCCCTGTAGAAAATAGAAGGACAGCGATTCCGAGTAGGAACATTTTGAGAGGGAGGTTACCTAAGATTGGGATACTCCATTGTAACGAGTTCAAAGTGAAATTACATCCGGTAGTGATAAGAATTCAACAGCGCCGCGAAAAGGCGAGTGGAATAACGCGAAAGAAAGCGAAGTTTAAAATGTTTTTGGGCTTGAGCAAAACTAAGGGGAAATGTCCGTTGTCTAGAAAGAAACCGACTTGCGTAAGGCATAGACAAAAGACGGGACGCCAGGGTTTTGTCAAGTTAAAGAAGAAATTTAAGGGAGGACGACATTCTGTTAAATTCAAAATGAAAATAGGTACGAAATACACAGAAGGGCAGCCTAGCAATTTCGGGAGACCGAGGAAAAACCGAAAGTTGCAAATATTCGCGAGGGCGAAGATTAAGAGACAGGACGAATTTAGGGGGTCGTGTGACAGGGTTTCCACGAAATTTCAGCTTAAACGAGATGCTACGAGGAGGGTTAACTCCAAATTTAAAGGAATGAAGTTTGGGAAAATTTAAATTCTCAGATGATATTTTGAGGGTCAAGGGAGAATTTAATGCTGTGTGAAACAGTGACCCAAAAATGTATGTGTAAGAATTATGTGTATTGTTTTTTTTTTTTTTGTATGATTTTATACCAGAAAGTTGAATTGAGTAAATTGTAGTGTATAATCTTTTATGTGTTGATTTTTGTGAAATTTAAAGTGCATATATGTGGGTAAAACATGACCACATAGTTTGAGAATGGATTTAAGCAAATTATGTATAATTCCTTATGATCAATTAGTATAATGATTTTGTTTTTGTGAAAGGTCCTAAGACGCTTTTTGTGTAAGCCGGTGGAAGGCCTCAGAAAGACTGTCATTAATATACCGCAATAAAATTTTGTTCTTGTTAGAAAAAGAACCAAACGAGTTAGTTTGTTATGACTCTATGTCAGGAGATGACGTTAAAAACACCTAATGGAATTGTGGAATCCCAGTGTAGAAATAAATGTGGGCTCAACTGTGAGTTTCGGTTTCCTGGCCAATCGAGTGGAAAGAGGCCGATTGAGTCGCGCGTTTGGATAGGAGAAATTATGTTCCGTGAGTTACAGGACCAACTGAATGTCGAATAGTTAATGATCTTGTAATGCCGAAGGTTTAATGAAATAGTAAGAATTACATAACTAATATTTAGTAAGAAATATAAGTTTAATTTTGTCCACTATATTTGGTAATCGTTATCCACGATGATGTGTTTTTGCTTTAAGAGAAGTTTACAGAGTAATTGTGAAATTTTTAATTGGTTAACGTTGTGATCAATGTATGTTGTGTTAACTGTGTTTCTTTGAGAAATGTTTCTTTGTTTAATGTGTCTTTGAGTAATATTCTGTTTCATGTTATTGCAACTAGGTTAAGATATAGTTGATAACTGAAATGTGGTCGAAATGGAAGTAATGTTTGTAATTAAGTTAAGCTTAGAGTAATGTATTGTTGTAGAACCTATGCTAAAATATGTTAAATGAAAGTGCTTAATGTGTTGGCGAATAGAAGCTAAACGTGTTAGGGTACGTTGTCGGCTATGACTGGCCGAAAGGTACTGGTGCTAACCGCCCTTAAGTTTATAATTGAACCGAGAAGGTTATCTGCAGATAGAATGGCCTTGAGGCTATGCTTTTGTTGTTTTCAGTATGAAATTGTTAACTTAAGTTTTTTAGTGCATTATGAGTATTTTGTTTGTCTTAATCATGTATGAATTTATTATGTGTTTAGCTAATGTATTATCAGTGTAATGAATATCTGCATATCTTACTGGAAATTGAATTAATGTTTTTCACTCTCGAAAAGTATTCGGAGTGCAGGTTTAGGAATGATGTGTCCCAGACTGAGTGCAGTTTAGGGCATTTTCGAGGGAAATTTCTAAAGTAGGCGGAAATTGACTCTAGGAAGTTAGGGCTGAAGAAAGCCAAATGGTATTGACCTCTTTGGAAATGTTTCGGGTGGGCATACCTAAAAGGACCTACCGAACTTTACATTAGACTTTTTTATGTATAAAAAGCCTTTAAAGGGGGGAGGAGCTGTGATGGCGGCGGGCCCTCTGCTTAACCCTCGGTATATTATATATAAAATTTAGTGAAGTTTCTTTTCAGTTTTGAATGTTTACCAGAGGCGAGTTCAGGTAATCAATCAAGAGGCGTGCCAGCTCTCTGGTAAACAGATGACAACCAGGACCGGAGGTGCAAATGGTTTGCTGGACGTGTTTCCGGAGGTATGCAGGGGAACCGGTTTTGGACTGGTGTTCGCCTGTGCAGGAGAGAGCCAGCTAGTGTGGTGACAAGACAGACGGAGAGAGACAGGGGTCCGGCGTGGATGTCGATTTTGTCTCGGACCAGAGTTTTACGTGTGCGGAGAAGCCACGTGGAGGTGATTGCGATTTGTTTGGTGAATTAATTGATTTGGCTGGAGGCCATGCATGCACTGGAGGTGCAAAACTCATATGGAGTTATTGTAAATATGTAAATACGCTAAAGAATAAAGGTGCTTGTTTTACGTTCCTTAATCCAGCGTATTCTCGGTGATTTCTGAGGGAACCGGGTGGCTAGGAATTAGCCATAGTTCGGCGCGCTATCGAAATAGACTGGGCAGTGAAGACGAATTGCACTCAGTATATGATAGTGCTTACGCCAGAGACCCTATGGCGCTACTTTACCCTATTGGACTGTATGAATTTGAATAGAACACGTACACGGAGCTTCATTTCGAAATATATAATCACAGTCTAATGAGCCACACCAGACGCACATTACACAGATAAGTATGGGCACTTAAAAAAATCCCATGAACTGAAGAACGTTTCACTTCACTTCAATTTACATCGAATGAAGGATTCAACATCCTGCTTTGAAACCTCAAAGGGGTCAACGAAACAAAAAAAAAAGATGTAAAGAACTAACATACATAAACAATACAAACAGAATTAAATGTATAACAACAAAATAAGAAATATAATGCTTTTAAGCATCTAAAGAATTTGGAAGTCTCTTCACCTTGTTAATATTTGTCCATGGTTAATGTTTATTTTCACAACACGAACCTTCTGGTCCTTCCCCGGAGGATATTACTTATTCGTCCCAGTGTCCAGTCTAAAGGGGGGGGGGGTTATTTTTTCCCTGGACTATAACCATATCTTCAACTTGGAGATTAGGCGTAGATTTCCACCACTTTGAACGATGTTGAAGTCTCTGTAAGTATTCCTTTGACCAGTGGTCCCAGAAGAATTTTCGAAGTCTTTGTATAAGACACCACCTCTCTATAAGGCAAGTAACCTTTGTCGGCAAAGACGGTTCGGGAAATTGACGAACTGGACCTCCAACCAGAAAATGAACGGGAGTTAAGGCACTCAATTCGGAAGGATCAGATAATTCTGGAAGTGAGACAGGCCTCTATCTGAAAAAGAAGAGTAGAAAACTCCTCAAAATTAAGAAGTCCAGAGTTTGGTGTTTTTAATAGTAGTTGCTTTTCACTTTTAATTACCGACTCCCATAAACCTCCAAAGTGAAGTGTGTATGAAGGAATGAAGGACCACTCAATGCTCTTCATTGAACTGAAGTCTTGAACTTCTGAATGACGACATGACTCGAACAGTTTTCGAAGATGTCTAGAGAAACCCTTGAAGCTAGACGCATTGTCTGAAATAATCTTGGTCGGACAAGCTCTTCTCGAAATAAATATGCGAAGTGCAGCCAGAAATGATGCCGTGGAAAGTTCGGAGACAAGTTCAAGATGTATTGTCTTCGTTGCTGTACGAATAAAAAGACAAAGATATGACTTAGTTGCTTTACGTTTATGCGCACATTTAATGTAGAATGGGCCTGCGAAATCCAATCCAGGGCTATTGAACAGACGAACTTGATGGAAGATCTCCAATCAACTGGGGAGAAGATTTCAGATTTAGCTTAAAACACTCTAAACACCCTTTAAGCTGCTTGCGAACAACTGATCGACCATCGACAAAACAAAACTTTTGTCGTATGAAGGATAATGCCAGCTGGGGACCAGCGTGGAGATTAGTATGGGGGTAAAACTCTATAACTTTCCTTGTAAATTCGTGATTCTTTGATGAGAGCACTGGATGCTTTTGGTCATAGGATAGTGAAAAATGTTTGGAAAGCCTGCCTCCTACTCAAAGAATGTCATATGAATCACAAAATACATTTAGAGGAAGTAATTTACTATCACGTGTTACTGATTTTCCTTCATTGAAGAATTTTCGTTCATGAGAAAACTCCACCTTTTGAATTAAACGCACAATATGCGTAACTGCGTTGTTGAGATCTGAGGTCGTCAAGCAACCAGACATCTTGCATGTAAAGAGAAGGCTGTTGTGTAAAAATCTAACAATCCATGCACCCACGTGAATTAATTTTGAGAAAGTTGAATATCTAGAAATTAATAAATCTGTATCTACACAACCAACTGTTTCAGTTCTTTCTTCTCTTAAAACTTCAAAGGGAATTCGAAATTCTTCATTACAAAAATTTGTCGACGATTTAAACCAATCTGGGCCATTTCAAAAGCTCCGAAGGTAAAGTCCGAGTTCACCGGATTTACTGAACCTCGGACGAATTTATATTCAGCATTCGGTATGACTTCCTGAATTTTAGACACTCTGAAGTCGATGTAAAATGTGGAGTAAACTTGATTTCAGAAGTCCATTTGCATAAGTTTCTAATGCTCCTAAACAGGAAATAAGAACCTTAACTCTTTGCCGATGTAAAGCTAGCCTTTGTAAGCAATCTACACTGGTGAAATAAATTAAGAGAATTTGCATATTTTATCGAATTTCATGAAAAGAACTGAACTAAATGTAAAACCACTGCTTCTAGACAAAAATGCAAATCTTGTACGTCAAATACGTAAGCGTACACGTGTGTGTAGGCAGAGCCAGTACAGAAACAGGCTTTATAAGCGCGCGTAAGTTAAGACGCATTTCGTTCGCTATCACACCTAGGCGAATTTCTTGGTGTTATTTTGCAGCAATCGGTTAATTTCAAATTGTAACAGTAAAAATGAGTAACCACCAACGTTTAGATGATGGAATGAGGTGGCGAACTGTGGGGAGGCTAGAAGCAGGCCAATCTCAAGTCCAAATTTGTAGAGAGTTCAATTTAACGCCCAGCGTCGTGTGTAACTTATCGAAACATTTCCAGGATACCGGATCTATCGAGAGAAAGCCTGGGCAAGGTCGCCCAAGAGCCACGACGGCCAGAGAAGATCGCCAATTGTCGACTATAGCGAGGCGTAACAGGAGTGCTACAGCTTCTCAGCTCTCTCGTGACTTGTATGCAGCCACAGGAACCCGTGTATCAAGGGTGACTGTTTCCAAAAGATTTCATGAGAGAGGGTTGTTTGCAAGAAGACCTGCTGTTTGCGTCCCGCTCAATTCTACGAACAGGAGAATCCGTTTATCATGGTGCAGAGAGAATAGAGACTGGAGTATAGATCAATGGGCGATCGTTCTCTTCACTGATGTGTCCCGGTTCAGCCTAAACACCGATTCTCGCCGTATGTTCATATGGAGAGAACCAGAGACCCGCTACCTACCCTCCAATGTCCGTGAAATCGACCATTATGACGGAGGAGGCTTAATGGTCTGGGCAGGCATCATGCTGGATGACCGCACACCACTCCATGTCTTTGAAAGAGGCACTGTGACTAGTGTGAGGTATAGGGATGAGGTCTTGGAGCCCTATGTTCGCCTTTTCAGGGGTGCAGTTGGCCCCGAGTTCATTTTAACGCGAGGCCACATAGAGCTCGTCTGGTCGACGAATTTATAGAGAGTGAGGATATTCGCCGGATGGATTGGCCAGCCAGATCTCCAGACCTTAACCCTATAGAGCATATCTGAGACGCTCTGGGGAGGGCAATTACAACTCGCAACCCCCTTCCGAGAACCATCCAGGGAATGAAAACAGCGTTGCTGAACGAGTGGAACCAATTGCCACAGGAAATGATAAACTGCCTTATTTCAAGTATGAAATCACGCTGCGAGACCTGTATATCTGTAAGAGGGGACCATACCCCCTATTAACCCATTTTTTTTTATTCTCCAACCGCTGTTTCATACCTTTCGACTCCAACGAGTGTTACGCACGATCATGCCTGTGTATTACAATTATTGAATGATTATTTGTTTTGTATTGTATCAATGTATGTACATATCAAATTTCATTAAAATCGGTACAGTAGTTCTAGAGACAATCGACCAAGTCTGCAAATTCTCTTAATTTCTTACACCAGTGTATATATATATATATATATATATATATATATATATATATATATATATATATATATATATATATACACACACACTGCTGGCCACTGTAAATGCAACACCCTGAAAGAAACATGCAAATAACATGAAATTTACAACATGCGTTAGCGGAGGTGAGATATGCAAATGATTAGAATTTCAGCGCAGACGCACATCACGCGCGCCTGTGGTGCCACTTCAAAGCGCTATTTAAGGCTTGGAGATTTCGACGATTTCAAGTTCGGCAATTGTGTTTTTCTTGTGTTTTTTTCTAAAAAACGATCAATTATGCCTCGTCGAAATCGACAGCGATCATCTTTTGATCAAGTATCCGAGTTCGACATAGTGGCCTACCGAGATTGTGGATTATCTTTCAGGGAAATCGGTAGTCGTGTTGGACGAAACCAAACATCTGTAATGCGGATATGTGATCGTTGGATGCAGGAGGGTACGACGGACCGGCGTGTTCGATCGCATCCACCTCAGCGCACCACTTCACGTGATGACAGGCAAATTGTGCGCATGGCAGTGACGGATCGCTCAGTCACATCACGAACCATAGCACAGCACATGCAGTCTGTAACGCATCATCCAGTGTCTGCGCGTACCATTCGACGCCGTTTGCAACAGAGTGGTCTGTCCGCAAGACGTCCATTGGTTTGTCTACCCTTGACACAGAACCACAGACGTCTCCGCCGCCAATGGTGCGATGACAGAAGGATGTGGACGGTAGAATGGAATGAAATTGTCTTTACTGACGAGTCACGCTTCTGTCTGCAACACCACGATAGTCGCATTCGAGTCTGGAGACACCGTGAAGACAGGATGCTGAACAGCTGCGTTATGCACCGCCACACTGGTCGTGCACCGGGTATTATGGTATGGGGCGGTATTGGATATAACTCTCGCACACCTCTAGTACGCATTGCCGGTACTTTAAACAGCCAGCGCTACATCTCCGAGGTGTTGGAGCCAGTTGTCCTTCCTTACCTTCAGGGCTTGCCCACAGCCATATTTCAACAGGATAATGCTCGACCACACGTGGCACGCATTGTCCAACGGTTCTTCGTCAATCGCCAGATTGAATTGCTTCCCTGGCCGCCTCGCTCTCCGGATCTTTCGCCGATAGAAAACATGTGGTCCATGGTTGCTCTACGATTGACACAGATTCCATCCCCAGCTGCCACAGCAGATCAACTTTGGCAACGTGTGGAAGCTGCTTGGTCTGCTGTACCCCAAGAACTCATCCAAAGTCTCTTTGAATCAATGCCGAGGCGTGTGGCAACGGTGATCTCCAACAATGGCGGCTACTCTGGCTACTGATTTTGGCAGGAACCACACTTCACAGAAATCTATAAATTTAATCATTTGATACTTGGTCAACATGTTATCTACAAAATAAATTTTGTTGTGATATCTCTTGTCTTTCTTGGTGTTGCAATTTGGGTGGCCAGCAGTGTATATATACATACTTGCAACTGAGTGCCAACCCGATGTGTTGCTTTTTCGATTTAAAATGAAATGGTTTTATTTCTTAAAAATTAAAAACTGTTTAATGACTTTTAAAAATATATTACAATTTTTAAAAAACGAAATGATTATTTAAAATTCTCTTTTTCAAATTTTGGTTTTTGGCTTTTGAAATAATTCTTTCAAATTTTGCTTTTTAAACAAAAATGTTCATTCAATTAGAAAAAATTCTAAAAGGTTTTAACTTCTCATTTCCTAAAACTAAAATTATTTCTGGTACTTTAAAATTATTTCTGGATTTGAATTATTAAATGATTCGTTCTCAGACTCGTTTTCAACTAATAATTTTTCATTTTGGCAACATGGCCGAATGTAAATATTGAATGTCATAGGAGAAAAAGTGCTTTAAAAAAATAGAAAGACAGTTCTCAGGAATTCAAAATTGGTGGCGGAAGAATCCTCATCAGTTGCTCATTAATTAGAAACAAATTTCACGAACTTGCTGGAATTATTAGCGAGTAAAATAATAAGTCGAAAAATTACGAACTCGGCATTCAGTTACATTAAGATACTATGGCGATCAGCGCGGGAATTTTCAAAAGTGAGTTTTGTAAGTGCGCTTTTTTATAATAACATTTTTTTAAATAAATGTACAGATGGTGGACAAAATAATACGAACACCTGTGAAATAATGGAAAATCATTATTAATGGGGGGTTGGACCACCCTTTGACTGAAGTACAGATTTAATGCGACGTGGGATAGATGCATAAAGGTCATGGACACTATTTAAAGGAATATTAAGCCATTCCTCTTGCAGAGCGGTCTCTAATTCCGAAAGTCCGGATGGAGGTGGAAATCGGGAACGAAGTTTGGACTCCAAATATTGCCATAAATGTTCAATAATATTCAAGTCCGGAGACTTAGGGTGTCAGGCGAGATGTTCAACTGTATCGTCATGCTCTTTGAAACATTCTTGAACACACCTAGCAGTGTGGATAGGGGCGTTGTCATCTTGAAAAAGCGGTCGCTCTCCAGGGAATACAGTCTGGACAAAAGGATGGACATGATCCCCTAGAACGCTTAGATAGTGATTGGATTTGATCCTCCCATGCAGAATAACAAGTGGCCCAAGACCACGCCAAGATATCGCACCCCATACCATAATGGAGCCACCCCCATGCTTCACAGTCGGCAAGAGGCATTGAGGATGAAACGCTTCTTTGGGCGTTCTCCAGACATAAACGTGTCCGGTCGTCTGAAATAGGGTGAATGACGATTCATCTGACCATATTACCTGTTGCCACTGCTGTGGGGACCAGCCTTTGTGATCTCTGCACCATTGGCGTCGCTTGAAAGCATTAGTTGCTGTCACGAAGGGTTTACGAATTGTCACTCTGCCATAAATGTTCGCAGCATGAAGTCCCCATTTGACAGCTTTTGTTGAAACGGGGTCTTGGAGATGACTGTTCATTTCGGATGTTATCTCGGATAACGATTGCTTGTGCTTTCGGGCTACTATGCACTTCAAGACCCGTCTATCCCTATCAGCAAGCTTGGAATTTCGGCCACTGTTGTGCTTTGAAGACGTCGTCTTACCCTCTTTCGTGTACGCTGTCATAACGGCTGATACCGTACTCCTTGCAAACCCCAAAAGGTTTGCTGTTTCCGTAACCGATGCTCCACTTAAACGCGCTCCAACTATCATTCCTCTTTGGAACTCTGACAGGTCTGACATTTCAACTTATCACAGACAGTTCGATAGAAGCATGCAACGTAGGTGACTGCTGTTGAGAGACTGATACCTTCCTCTTCACGCTCACCAGGTGGCAAACTTCTGTTGCAGGTGGCGCGGCTGTACTGCAGGTGTGAAATACGTCATACTTTTTCACAGGTGTTCGTATTATTTTGTACTCCATCTGTATTTGGTATATTTTGGAAGCTGAACATCTAGAAAATGCCGATAAATCGTAAAATTGACAGTAATAGAT
Organism: Dolomedes plantarius; assembly: GCA_907164885.2. Lineage (NCBI taxonomy): Eukaryota > Metazoa > Arthropoda > Arachnida > Araneae > Dolomedidae > Dolomedes > Dolomedes plantarius. The sequence goes on from OU015493.1 coordinate 6,396,928, forward strand.
GCAGAAAACCGAAATATTTGTCCATCAAAATTGTCGATTTCGTGAAATTCGGAAAATTGCTTTGGAGAGAAAGCTTCGTTTGCAATGAAAAACATTTTTAACTTTATAAAAATGTGTATATCCTTAAAGGTGAAGAGTTGCAAAACACATGGAAATAAAAAATTTGTCGATTGGTGGGCGGAAAAGTTTAATTTTGCATGCATGAAAATAGTGGTAATTTGCGAAACGGAAAGGAGCTGGCCCACCCGGAATGTCAGCCGTTTCTGCTGTCCGCCTCTTTTGAGTTCGGCGGTTTTAATTTGATAATTAAAAAGTTTTAACGTTTTGAAAGTTGAGGATGGCACCAGTGCACGCGTCTCGTCCGTCCGCGTATATCGGTACCAGTCGCGATATCCTGCTATGCTCGGTTCGCGAGATTAGCCCGTCCCCGTGTCTGCTCACTAACATACATTTGTTTACCTTCAGCTGTGATTATATAGATATAAAATTTCTGAAACGCTATTGCAGCGCTACCTACCGGATCCAATTGTGTACCCAAACTAACCAAAGATCAACAACAACACATAAATAAATAAATTAATTAAAAAAAATTCCTATCGGATCATATATATATATATATATATATATATATATATATATACACACTGAATTAGGGATACCTACCTAGTAACGAGTTGGGCCTCCTCTGGCCGTGATAACGGCTGCCACACGACGAGGCATAGATTCAACAAGTTTCTGGAAACGTTCCACGGGAATGGCTTGCCAAATATTGGCTAAAGCTGTCCATAATTCAGTAAGGTTCTTTGGTGCTGTGTGATGGCCTTTCACACTTTGTTCCAAAACATATATATATATATATATATATATATATATATATATATATATATATATATATATATATATATACAGTTGGCTCTCTGTTTAACGACGCTCTACTTAACGACGATCTCTGTTTAAGGACGGTATTTCCCAGTCCCGGCCCCTAGGACGTAAAAAAATTCTATTTAAAGACAACGTTGTTTCTGTTTAACGACGAATTTTTTTTTACATGATAAACTTTTTCTTAAACATTTTAAGTGCAGGTGGGGAACCTTCTGTGGGGGAAAACAAGTTTGGTTTCAATAACAGACCTGGAATTTCCTTGATGTTTGCAATGTTGCAATCATAGACTTGTTGCAGTTGGAAAAACGGGGTATTACTGTTTCTCGGAAGATCGAATATTCTTCCATGGAGCTCTTAGAGCGGGAGCTGAATCACTCTATTATCCCTACCATCTGTTGTTATGTGACTTACGAACTGTCCAATAGCAGCCCTCTCTCACTCCTTCCGGGAAGCAAATGTTCATGTTTAGAGAATTCATGGTTGTGTATAGGAGCTCATTCCAGTACGAATACGAGGTGAGCAGAGCAAAATGGCATCAAAGCGAAAGTATCTTACGCTACAAGAAAAGATGAAAACTATTGAAGACTGGGAAGAAAGTGTTGGAATAACAAAAGTTCAATTCGCAAGACAATTTCAGCTACCCGAGTCTACTCTCAAAGGTATTTTAGAAAGCAAAGAGAAAATTCTTGAAGCAGCACAAAAATTTGGTTTGGTATCCATATCCAAACGGCAGAAAATTCAATGTGGCCGATCAGAAGAGTTGGATAAGGCAGTCCTGCAATGGTTTCATGAAGCAAGAGCATCCAACATTCCCATTTTTGGAGTGGTAATAAAAGAAAATGCTATAGTTCTGGCAGAAAAGTTTGGAATGCAAAATTTTCAGGCTTCGGGTGGCTAGCAAAGTTCAAAGAAAGATATGGACTTGCTTTTAAAAGAATATTTGGCGAAAGTGGCTCCGTGGATGAAAAAATAGTGGAAGAATGGAAAATAGTGCTGAAGGGGATATTAGATGGATATGAGAAGAACATATTCAATGCAGATGAGACGGACCTATTCTACAATATGGTGCCTAATAAAAATTTTAACGCATATGGGCGAAAAGTGCTTTGGTGGAAAACACAGTAAGGAACGATTGGCTTTTTTACTGTGCACTAATTCGGATGGATCTGAGAAATTTCCACCACTAGTTATAGGCAAATCAAAGCAACCAAAGTGTTTTAAGAATATCACCAGGAAACCTTGTGAGTACCGGAATATTAATAAAGCGTGGATGACATCACAAATTTTTATTGACTGGATTAGAAAATTTTATGCAAAAATGCATCAAGAAAAGAGAAGAATTTTACTTTTAATCGACCGTTGCACTGCACATACTCCAAATATCCCTGGACTTACAAATTTGACTATTAATTTCTTACCAGCTAATTGCATTAGAAAGTTGCAGTCATTAGACCTGGGTATCATTCGCAGTGTGAAAGCATACTACAGAAATTCTTTAATTAGGAAATTAATAAACAATTCGGCTGTCAGTATGAAAATTAGAAAAATTACGATCTTGGAAGCAATGTCCATGACAACATCAGCATGGAAAGAAGATTCTTCATCCACAATAAGAAAGTGCTTTCGTGTTGCTGGAATTCACAAAGATATTTTAGTGGAACTGCAAAGTATGTAGAAATCAACGAAGATGATATTACCCCTGAAGAATGGAGAAGTCTTGTTGAAGATGAGGATGTTTCAATTCAAGATTTCTACAATTGTGATGAATCTGTTTTAACAACAGATTACAGAAATGTAGAACAAATTTATGAAGATATAGTAAATGAAGACGCAGTGTCAGACGAAGAAGGTGAAGTTGAAGACACGGAAACGAGACACTGCCTCTGTCTTACACAGATGCAACTTCTGCTCTAGATGATCTCCAACTCTATATTACATCGAATATGTCGAATATGGAAGATGACACATTTAACATTTTAGAAAATCTGGAAAAGAGAATAACGAAAACAAGGCGAAAAATGAAGCAATCAGCACTTTTTGACTTTTTAAAAACCTAATTTATGGTATTGTTTGTACTCTTTTTTCAATGTAATTTAAAATAAATTTTTGGGAATAAAATAATAATGATGATAAAAATAACATTTTTAAACACGCCAATATATTAAGAAATATATTGACAGTCCTAAGCCCGTAAAGTGTGAAGGGAAATATTATTTTTTCACAAATTCTATTTAACGACGATCTCTACTTAAGGAGGATTTTTCCCGGTCCCTTGAAAGTCGTTAAACAGAGAGCCAACTGTATATATATATAGATATATATATTTCATCACATGAGGAGTTTCCTCACTGTACGGAATTTTTTATCGAGCTAACTTTATTGCTATGTATTTTTTAAATTTTTTTTTTACTTTTATTTTATTATTTTTTCATATTAAGCATCTATGTACGGCAAATTCGTGGAATTGGAACAATTAAATACATAGCACCGTAAAAAAAAGTACATTACCGACCAAAAAATTTTAAAAAATTAATATAATTATAATGTTTGAAACACTTAAAGTTTATTAAAGGCATAGCACCATAAAAGAGTACATCACCGACCAAAAAATTTTAAAAAATCAGCACAATTATAATTTTTGAAACACTTAAAAGTTTATTGATACGCCCAGATTTGACTACTTCATAAGCCTTAAGATTTCGGAAGAAAACTGAAATTGTTCAAAACTTAATTATTCCTTTTTTTTTGGTTCTGTTTTAATTTTTTTGGACACCCAACAGTTCTTACAGTCTCATTTTTTAAAACTTTTTCATTATGAAACAAAATTTTTATACTGAAAATTTTTGAAAATGAATTTTTATAATGAAATTGTTTGAAATCTGAAGTCTGAAAAAAAAATGAACATTTTCGACCTCTCTGATTGGGCATTCCTTTCTTCTTCATTATTTTTTGTTCTTGCATATTTAAACTGTAAAAAGATACAAATAAAAAGGAAGAAAATCGTGAAGAATTATACATTACAGTCAAACCTCAATATATCGAACTTCCCCATATCGAAATTTTCTGTATATCGAACTCTTAGCAAATCTCCATGTTCATTACATAGAAAAACTGTTTCTATATATCGAAAAAATCTCTATATACCGAAATTTTTTTTCAAGACATATTGGGAGATTTTAATCCAGTTTAGAATAAAATCTCCCAATTTTCGGCGTTTGAAACAATACGTCGTAGACTTCAATTCGCGGAAAATGTCCCTGATGAAGTTTTTAGTGGACTGAATAAATGCGAACATTTCTTTGATAAACTTTCCGCAAAACTGGATGTTCAGCAAGATATTCGTAGTTTTTTTAAAAAAAGAATGTAAGTGTGATCATTGTAACCACTGTCTGGATTATTGTTTTTTTAAAGGTATGTAGTAATCAATAAATCTTTCATATTAATTCAATTTTTAGTTATTAACTTTCATTTAATGTGATTCGCATGTAAATTGGAAATGGAGTTTCGTATACGAAAATTAGCTTTAATTTTAATGTTTTAGGAGAATTACGATAAAACTAAGATCAATTCTATATATCGAATTTTTTTTCCGGCACTTTGCTACTTCGATATATGGAGGTTCGACTGTATATATACAAAGGAAGAAAATCTTGAAGAATTATATATTATTTCCATATTCCTTTTTTTCAAATCATTCCGAATTATCCTACAGCCCCCCCTCGCCTATCAGGTGGTTTTCGCCGCCTGTTGCTTGGAGCGCGCATGCCCGCTGTAGTATTTCGGGAAGTGATCTCCCCTTCCCGTTCGTTTCGGAACAACTCCGTCAGAGTCGGTGCGCGAGTCAGTTTCCACGGGAGACGACAGTTGAGGGGTGGTCGCGCGGTATGTTCCTCCCGCAAGGATTCCTCGCGCCGTTCGCAAGACGGTGGTCGCTCGGCTGATTCCTCGTTCGTCAATGGGATACCGTTCACGCGCGCTGCTGCTGCCATCGAATACTTTGTGTCGTAGTACGTGAGTGTGATTTGCCGCCAGTTGCCTTAAACTGATCTGTTTTGGGGCCATTATCTTCTCCAGTTTGCCTTTGGAACTCGTCGACGCTGTAAGTTGGTGAGGGACTCTCAAAACCAGTCGCATTCGGATAGCACATTGGATCGGAACATGACAATGCGCAAGTGGACCACACTGTGATCGCAACAGCTTTTTTTTTTTGTCCCCTGACTGTGTCGAATGACTGCCCAGCGGCGCACCGCCCCGGCCCTGGGGCGCCTCCAGCTGTCGCTCCTGAACAGCGGACTCTTGCCGCTGCACGAGGATGACCGACTGCTGCCCCTTGTGCCATCCGGGCCCCTGGAAACGTCGGAATTCCTCAAACACGTGGCCTTACTTAGGAAGTACGAGGTGCTAGCCAAGATCGAATACCAGGTGAGCTCGCCCTTCTTTTCCACTGCAAACAGTAGATTAGAGTCCCCGGTGTTTCTAGCCGTTCGAAGCTGTCTATTTAGCCCTCCATATATATATATATATATATATATATATATATATATATATATATATATATATATACACATACATACATACATACATACATACATATATATATATATATATATATATATATATATATATATATATATATATATATATATATATATATTATATATATATACATATATGTATATATACATACATTATATATGTATATATATATACAGTGATTTCCACTTATAAGAATCACGTTTGTTATTACTGTTTTTGATTCTTATAGCCAAAATTTAGGTTTTTAGACAGGCACACACACACCTATATACACATATATTAGATAATTTACTATAAAATACTCTTTAATTTACGTAATTATCTTTTATTAAAATTATTTTTTTTAATTTAAAATACAACTTAATTTCTAGACCTATAAGTAGATACACATGATTATAGTAAGAGAAGAAAAAAATCCAATATTTGTTACAACATACCTGCTGAACAGTTTTAACATTTCAACTACAGGAAGGGAGCAAGTAAAAGTTTTCTATGGTAGTTTGATGTAATGGAGTTTTCAGGAGGCTGTTTGTACCTCTTTCAATACCAATAGTTTCATACAAAGATTCACAATCTAGCTTACGTTTCACGGTTTGATAACGTGCTGAATCTACTAATGTTACGTTTGTCTAAGTCATAGTGGACACTTCGCAGAAGATTTATGTGTTTCGGGGTCCAGGAAGCCGCAACCAGGATGTGGGTAAAAAGAGTGCATGTGTTTGCCAGTGGAGAAAAGTGAAATCGGACCCGGACGGGTAAAGATGCCCACGGGTCAAGCTAATAGGACAGTGATGTGCTAAAGCGTTTAAGGGGAAACTATTATGTTATGTCTAACAAAGAAAGGAACGCATTTTATAACTGTATTCCATCCCATCTTATCACTCTTTCTTTAAAAAACATAAAGAAAGAACTTCGTGCCTTTTGAGGGTTTAAGTTGATTCTTTGGAAAAATGAAAGGAAAGCGAAGAGTGTAAGCTGATTCTTAAAATCGGTGGATTGATTCTTTAAAGCGAAAATTTTAATATGGAAATAATACATTTGTTTTTGTTTTTGCGATATTGATTCTTATAACCACTGATCACTATAAGCGGTGGTCACTGTATATATATATATATAACAGTTCCGTGACTAACTGACTGACATACAACGTACAGACCAAACCGCTGGACCTAAAGGGCTGAAATTTTGTACGGCGATTCTTCTTATAGTGTAGAAGTGCACTAAGAAAGATTTTTGAAAAATTCTTAGATTTTTTAAAATTAAATTTAAGCTGTTTTAGTATCTTTTTTTAAGTTTGCATTTAAAATAATAGGGTTATAAAATTTATATCACGAGAAAGATCATAATAATTCCTTTGAAATAAAATCTTTTTCGAACCTTTACCTCATTTTCTGATTTTTGGTGAAATTTTAAAGATTAATTTTTAGAATTTAATTTATGAAATGCTGATCGCGAGATTTCTTTTCTTTTTCTGATACTTTAAAGTAAGTTTGCGTCACTTGCATATCAACGAAATAAATTGAGATGGAAGTTTTTTAAGAATTTAATTTAAATTAGTATGTTTTATTGATATTAAACATACAAATTAATTACATACATTGACCACGTAATTAACTTGAATATTTTCTTCTACATTATTTTGTCTATAAAAATATCTGTTACGATTTTTTTATATACATTTTTTTCCCATTAATTGCATACATTGACCGTTGTATTTAATTTGAATGTACTCCGTAGCGAAGCACGGGTATTCAGCTAGTATATTATACATATATATACAGTTGGCTCTGCTTAACGACGCTCTACTTAACGACGATCTCTATTTAAAGACGATATTTTCCAGTCCCGGCTCCTACGACGTTATGGGAAATGTATTTTTTTACAAATTCTGTTTAAGGGCGATCTCTAGTTAAAGACGATTTTTCACGGTCCCTTGAAAGTCGTTAAACAGAGAGCCAACTGTATATATATATATATATATATATATATATATATATATATATATATATATATATATATATATATATATATATATATATATATATATATATATATATATATATATATATATAAAATCTTTAAAAATTCACCAAAAATCAGAAAATCGAGGTAAAGATTCGAAAAAGATTTCATCTTAAAGGAATTTTTTTTATCTTTCTCTGGATATAAATTTTATACCCCTCAAATGATTATTTTAAATGCAAACTTACAAAAACAGCTTAAAAATTTAATTAAAAAAAATCTAAAAAGAATTTAAAAAAAAATCTTTCTTAGTGCACCCCTATACTATAAGAAGAATCGCCATGCAAAATGTCAGATCCTTTAGGTCCAGCGGTTTGGTCTGTGCATTGTACGTCAGTCAGTCAGTCAGTCAGTTACGGAACTGTTTTATATATATATAGATTGTGAAGATATTTATATTGATTATACGTACTGAACGGCGCTTGTCGGGATTGGATCCGAGCATCTCAGCATCGAAAGCCGACGCGCTACCAATAGGCTACCCGGGCCCACCAATTATTTTAAGATGATAGAATGTAAATATACTTACGCATTATTTGAGACAAACGAAAATATTTTTGGTGCAAAGGCAAATTAAAAAATTGAAAATACTTGTTTGAAAAAGGCCGTAATTTGCCTCCAAATGAACAGGGCCAGAAACTTTTTTTTCAGGGCTCGAATCCCATAACGTAAACCACATCGGAAAATCGGGACATTCAACCTTGTGCATGACAACTTAGTTTGCGAAAAATTAAGAGAAAAAAGAAAGTCGCGATCTTATTTTTGCTTTGCTGCAATGCATCGTTTTGAGCAGCAAAAAAGTTTCACTGTCAGTTTCACCAAATATGCTTCAAAACATCTTAATCAGAAGATAAAAAGAACTTTTTAAATACCATGTTTTTAAACTTTCTGTTGAATCATATAAACTTGACAATTCTCTCTTAATTGCACAAACCTTCACTTAGTTTTTTTTTCACTTTCTTTTATTTAACTTTAATCACTTTTTAGTCGTTTTCACTATCCACAGACTTTATAAACTTTGATTTTTATAATTTTTTTTAATTTTTCGCCCAATATTTTTGTAAACAAATTAAATTCACATGTATTCTGTTTTCAAAATCGTCAAACGCCATTACGCAAAAGTGCAAGCATTGAATTCGATCGAAGCGCCGCCTTGAGGATTTTTTCGGCTAAAAGTATTAAAATAATGCATTGTCATCGTGTTCTGAGCTATTCTGAAAGGTTCAAATGTCTAGCTTGTTGGGCAGTTAGTTAAAAATCGATTGCAAGATTTGTACTAGACAAACACATCCACAAACAAACAAACAAGAAAGCAAGTTAATAAAAACATGGTACAATAAAAAATGCCCCGAGACTAAAAAAAGTAACCAAATAAATGGATGCTTTTAATCACCAAACCGAGTTCAATTGCGTTTGGCTAAAAAACGTGGCCTATAAATCCGATTCACATATCCACAAAAGATAAGGTAGTGTTTCCCAAATTTTGAGAACCCTCAGAACATTTTTCAAAGTTCACGGAACCCTCTACAACAGGGGTTCCCAACCTTTTTATAGTACCGTACCTGTACGTTTTAAACAATTTGATGACGTACCGGTAGACAAAAAATTTTGAAATGGGGAATAAAATGCAATGGAGAACAAAATAAATTAGGATACATAAAAAATTATTTTAAATAAATCTCCCGAGTTTAATACACTTACCTTAACAGCTTCTTAATATTTATTAATAACACAATTACTATTGATTAATAATATGCAATTAATTTAAAGATGTTTGAAACACAAAACTTTTTAGTAGAACTCAGACAGAGTTATAATTACAAACACAGTTATAGACACAGTTATAATTCGCTGGCGAGTGCCAAATTTTTATGGGGGGGGGGGGGGGGTCATATATAACGCATTCAGGTGTAGACGGCATCTTTTAAGATTAGGTAAATCCCAATAAAGTATTACAACACAAACAATGGATAAGAAATTCCAAACTAAACTATTGAAACGCATGGATTATTAGTTATCATGGTAATTTCTTTTCTTTTTTCGTAATACAGATTTTTAATAGATTTTTGTTTTAAATAGTAAAATCATTTGCGTACCGGTAGCTGCTTGTCCGCGTACCGGTACTGGTACGCGTACCCAAGTTTGGGAACCACTGCTCTACAATTTTGTTATCAATAAACTCCTTCTTCCTTTTATTCTTTTTCTATATTCTGTTCTTGTCGCAGCATGTTTTGAAAATCCAGCGTTACACAAATAAATGGTTGTAAAGGGCAGTGGAATACGACCAGCCTGTTTTGCTAAATTTGGATATTCATCGAATACATCTGAGCAGAATATTGTTGACGAAACTGTCTTAAATTTCGCTTCCGATTTGAACTCGTGTCAAATGATCAAATCTGGGGACAGATCAACTGTGGTTTTAAAAACGGGCGCCTTTTCAAATTTTGGACGGGAGCAACTTAAGGCTGCTATGTACTAACCCCATTGGATTCGTTCACCTCAATGTTAATCCCTATGGAGAAAATGTGTCCACGGATTGCCGACTTGGATTCAAAGATTTTTTTTTAAAAATTGTACTCCGTCATAGGGAAAGAAATTTTACATTTGTGTACATTTTTCGTTTTTTTAAAATACAATTAATATATTAAAATTTAAATTATTCGGGGGAAAAATCTGGTATAGTGTGTTTTAAACGCTCATAATTCCTTCGGTGGACGAAATTTATAAAATGAATCCTGTAGCGCTTTGCAGAAAAGTTCAGGCTATCTGACAATACCAATTTTATTGGATTATCGGCATTTATGTACTTGTAAATAGTTGACAAAAATATATTTTAAATAAAAAATTTGGGGGAAGAGCTTAACCCCCCTATACAGAGAGAGCCATTGCAATCCCTCAAAATGTCAATCCCAAGGGGGGGGGGTGGAATTCTCGAACTGTCGACTGGACTCCTCCCACCACAAGAGTCTGCAAGAAGAGGAAAAGGGATATACGATTTTTTTTCTTAGTACATAGCAGCTTTAAGTCATGAATATATAGCTATCAGAAATTGTTTACTTAATAAAATAACAGTCATTTTGGAAAAAATATGTATTTTTCTTTTTTTAAAGCATAAAAGTTGTAGAACTTTAAATAAAGTAGAAAAAGTGAATAAATTTGAATGTAATTTGTTGTGTAATAAGAATAATTTCCTAATCATTCTTTGGCCAATTGTTTGATGGCGTCTCCATAATTTATTGTTTCTTTCATACCGTCTTTTATGTAGAAAGATCTCTTGAGTTTTTGCTCGTTGACATTTCTTAAAAATTTTCAGTTTATAAAAACTGCAGACAGCTGCTGCTACAATGACAGATAGAGTTAGTAGAATTCTTAGAACTACAACGCATTCGAATTGTAATTCACATAATCTCAAATACAGAAATGTATAAAAAAACTATTCGCTTACATTTGTATATTTTTATGAATTTCTTAATATATTAAACTATTAATATTTCTCCGTTATTTGTTAAAAATCTCGTCTACACCTCATTTTGGCACCTATTTCAAAATCGGCGTCTCACCTATGGAACCTGTTCTGTCCGTGGACATATTTAGCTTTTCTCTTATATTGAAAGGATTTGGCACCCAAAAAATGTCTTGGTTCGGAAAGCAATTATTTAGTGACTCCAGTAAACTAGACAGATGGGGTTTTATATCATCTCGGACTTAAGATAGGAGACTCTCTCGCGGAACCCCACTGTTCTGTGGAACACGCTTTGGGAAATTCGGAATCACTGCACCGCAAATGAGCGAGATCACGTTCCTAAATTTTCACGTTTCGGAAAACAGATATCTATGGGAAAATACTGTGGGAAAAATAAGCCTTTAGATTCCCATAAAGAAGGAAGATAAATCAGTTAATGGCTTATATATATATATATATATATATATATATATATATATATATATATATATATTCATTCCAGAAAAAAGATCTTTTTTCCTGGAGGAAGTTAATTCTAGAGCAGTGTTGCGCGACACTTCCATTTGTAACAGAGCCTTCAATTCCGTGAGACAAATACTGACTTTCAATGTACAATTCTCTAACAGCAAATCACCATCATTTCAAGTGTTCTGACGGTTGAGGCATTCTGAATTCAGAGGCATGGGAATCATAAAAATAGCTGGATCTCTCACGAACGTGTGAGGAATTTATGCCTAGTTTTTCCCCATGATTTAATTTGAATGGTGTTCGAAAAAATTAGTAATTATGATAAATTTTTCTGTATTTCAGAAATATAGCTTTCAGTTTCAAAGTTTTTATGTTCCGCATTAATTTTCTCTTTGTTAAAGTAAAACTACTCAGTCTCTAGCAAATAGGTGGCGCATTTATCATAAACATACACTAGTTGGTACCTGTCAAAACAAGACGGCTGGATAGTAAATAAATGGACTAATACACACATTAGACTCAACACATCGTTGCCAAATGTTGAAAACCATAATACCAAGAAGAGAGAAATACACCTTAAAAACTTACTATGGAACCCCATAAAAAATAAGGTGACTCGACAGCGCGAAATAAACAATTTTCGTCACATTTTATTCTATATGTCACAAACATAATTGAAAATAAAAAAATGGCAGAGCTAGAGAGATTCCTCGGAATAAACAAATGAACGTGTTTATGCAGTCTCGTGCTTAGTAAATATCTAAAGACAGATTTAAACATTTCACTGAGCCTGCGCAGAAAATAATTTTTTAAATTGTAAATTATCGCTATTTAATAGATACTGCGGTTACAGAAACGAAATTTGACACATCTATAGATTAAAATCTTTCGTTTAAGACCAAAATGAAGTCTATGGATGCAGTCGTTTTTTCTCACGGACTGTCCAAAGAATCGGCTTAGCAACTTAAATACAGTAATCACCGCTTGTAGTGATCAGTGGTTATAAGAATCAACTGTTTATAAGAATCAATATCGCAAAAACAAAAGCAAATGTATTATTTCCATGTTACAATTTTCGCTTTAAAGAATCAGTCCACCGGTTTTAAGAGTCAGCTTACACTCTTCACCTTCCTTTCATTTTTCCAAAAAAGCCACTTAAACCCTCAAAAGGCACGGAGTTTTTTAAAATTTTTTTAAAAGAAAGATTGATAAGATGGGATGGAATACAGTCGTAAAATGCATCCCTTTCTTTGTTAGACATAATATAATAGTTTCCCCTTAAATGCTTTAGCTAAACACTGTCCTATTAGCTTGACCCGTGAGCATCTTTACCCGTCCGGGTCCGATTTCACTTTTCTCCACTGACAAAAAAAGACAGGGACTCTTTTATCCCACCTCCCACATCCTGGTTGCGGCTTCCTGGACCCTGAAACACATAAATCTTCGGCGAAGTGTCCACTATCACTTAGGCAAACGTGACATTAGTAGATTCAGTGCGTTATCAAACCGTGAAACGTAAGCTAGAAGGTGAATCTTCGTCTGAGACTATTGATATTGAAAGAGGCATAAACAGCCTCCTGAAAACTTCATTACGTCAAACTAGCATTGAAAACTTTTTCTTGCACCTTTCCTGTAGTTGAAATGTTAAAGCTGTTAAGCAGGTATGTTGTAACAAATATTGAATTTTTTTTCTTCTCTTACTATAATCATGTGTGTCTACTTATAGGTCTAGAAATTAAGTTGCGTTTTTAAAATTATAAAAAATAATTTTAAGATAATTAACGTAAAAGATAATTAACGTAAATTAAAGAGTATTTTATGGTAAATTATCTAATATATGTATATATAGGTGTATGTGTGCCTGTCCCAAAACATAAATTTCGGCTATAAGAATCAAAAACAGTAATAACAAACGTGATTCTTATAAGCAGAAATCACTGTATATAGATTTAACATGGCTTTCAAATAATATTAGCGCTGTTTCTTATTGCAAAAGCTGGCTTGGTAACAGTCGAGATGAGTTTGAGGCACTGGTTATGCGACCCGATCTCTTTTCGATCGTCTCCAACTCTCTAAAAAGCGGCTGAGACCAGTTCTTTTATCTGAACATTCTGTGGGGAGTTCTTCCTCTCATTTTTAACTGAAATTTCTCGCAAGTATTTGCTCCTTTAAAACGGATCCCCGCAATGTTAGTAGCAAAATAAAAAATAAACGATTAAGTGAGACTTTCAGAGGCCATCTTCGTTTTCTCGCTTTTACAGTTTATTTTCTATTTCTTTGGAGATGTTTGTTCCACTGTAAAATGAAGCTGTCTTCGAGACACGGGAGTTATTACTCATTTATGCTCAGTACCCGGTAATGATACCGTTCTCTTGGCTTTATCTTTCGTAGTTCGTGAGAATGCTGTCTCCGATTTATGCAGCATCGTGGAAAAACGGGACATATTATCCTTTTGGAGTTTCTTTTAGGCAATTTCCCCCTCTATTCCCTCTCATAATATCAACTAAAATCCCTTCTTTTCCCGCGCAATATCCTTCGAAGTGGCATGCTTGTAAAAATTGTAAGTTGGGCTGCTATCGTCAATTTGAAGAAAACGCAGATATGAGACAGCAAAAAATAATTTTTCGCTGGATATTTGGCATTAAAAACAACGATATATATATATATATATATATATATATATATATATATATATATATATATATATATATATATATATATATATATATATAAGACAAAGTTGAAAGTGAAAAACCAGTATATGCTCAGAACCCCAAGAGCCAGGAACTAAAAACATGAAAAGATAAGTGAAAAATAGGTTTTAAACAGCATCTTGTCTTCAGCGGTGCCGAACCGCTTATTATATTGTTTGGTCGCAACCAAATCTTAGTTAATTTATATATATATATATATATATATATATATATATATATATATATATATATATATATATATATATATCTTATATATATATTTCTTCTGTCCGTGTGTATGTAACTGAACTCCTCCTAAACGACTGGACTGATTTTTATGAAATTTTGTGTGTGCGATTAAGTTGATTCGAGAATGGTTTAGATTCACAATTTGATCCGATAGAAAATGCTTTTATATTTTTAATTAATTAATAAAAATCCAACAATTTATAAGGGGGTGCGTCCGGTAAAAGGAAACTGTTACAGTTTGTGGAATCACCCCTCTGGATAATGGCGTCCACGTTAGGTTTAGTTAGTAAACAGCGAGCGAAAAGATAAAAATAAAGAAAATCAAAAAGTTTCAAGTCA